>WOFM01000224.1:105456-313579 GCA_011428145.1 Ericerus pela
TCAGGGACAGGACAATGTTTGTGAATTCTAATACGCTCCTGAAAATTTTAATGTGGTACACATTTCTGTATTCACTACGAGTTTAAAAACTGAAAGGTGAAGGTAATCAGCACGAATCTCAGTGAGAGTCATGGTGCAAATTGTGTGCCAGAATAGAAGGAAAGAGAAAAGTAAAAAAATTTGTTATGGTCCATCCAATGAAAGATGATCCTTGCGCCTTAAAACAACGTTGCCAAATATTCATATTTTCACGTAGGCAATCGTATAAGTCGTATTCCGGCATATTCCACCTGCATGTAAAATATTGTACAGTAGTTGCGAGTTGCATTTCATTTTTGGGATCAACTCTCGTTGGACTCACTTGCATTCAACCTGCATACACTGACAAAAGAAACAACTTTCCTTGTTTCAACCAAACAATGAATTATACATTGTTACCACCACGCAAAAATAGAAATGTGTACCATATTAAATGATTCAGTAGGCTTGCTCATAGACGCTGAAGCCCGCTTTTTTTTCTTCATCTTCCTTTTAAGTGTTCTCTCACGTGGTGGTATGATGTTAAGTATATCGATAATTATCAATAATTATTGATATGGATTTTCAATGTCAAAAAATATTAATAATAATAAAAAAGAGTTAAAAAAAGGCGTAAATTGCAGTATGCAGCCACACATAAACGCAGTGCAAAACCAGTCACCAAAACTATATCAGTACATAATGCAAATGATGATGATTGATAAGTGATAACAGAACAGAGAAAGACAAAAAGAAAGATCAAGAATTGATATGTGACTGTGTGAAGTGAATTGAGAGAGATGGTCTGATGGCCCTGATGGTGTTAAAAATACAGACTAATAGGAATTTGTATCGTGTTTCATTCAATAAACAAACATCGAACTTGCATTTGATTTGAATAATTTCAATAATTTGACTGATTTAAAATATTGATAATTATCGATATCTCTTCTCAATATATCGATAATTATAATCGATATTGATTTTTGTGCGATATTAACACCACTATTACATTGGGATTCTCCCCTTCGTTTTCCACCCCTACTTTCATCACAAAATAGGATCTGTCGTAGACCGAACGCTTTTGCCCCTTTTTGTTCGCTGATGATTGGAGGTTGAAAGTCGAATTCAAAAGAAACCCTTGCCACTGGCTTTGATCAAAGATACTTGAAAAGGCACGGATATTATAGAAACGACGTTATAGTTGGCCCTGTTCCATAAGGATTATTTTTGTGGAGAGTAGGACTATAGCGTTCAGGATTTGTTTATTTTTGTTGATCCGATCGGATACGCTCGAATTTTTCTCCATTTGATGCCAATTTCAAGAAAGTCTGCAGAAGCTGCTTAATAGGTATTAGAAAATGGTACAACTCGACAGTCTTAAATGATCAATTGACTCTGAGATATCAAGTTTCTTATAAATCAGTCTTAGTTCGCATGATTATGAAATATAGGCTATTGTCTGGCCTAAAGACCCTAAAACTTATCATATTATCAATACTCTAGTATGTACCCAGCATAAGATAAACAATGCAGACGCTCTCTAAAACAATAACAGTTGATTTTATGTTTTCTTAATGAATTCGTAAATTTGTCGCAAAACAAAACATCGATCATATTTACGCCAACTTTGAAAATAATCAAACAATATTTGGAAACAATAAAATATCTGCGAAGAAAATGAAAACGTAATTGAGGAGTGCGTTTTCAATAATTATGGTATTATTTGAAAATTATTTATTTATTTTTACTACTGTGAAAAAATAAAAATATTATTTGGAACTGGATAACAAAATCTGTCGGAAGCTATAAAAAAATCAAAAAATCAAAACACAAAAGTCTCTTAGTTCCTTTTATTAATATCACTTTTCCCAGGAATTTGACTTTGTTTAAGATTTCCTTGCCATATTGCAGCGAGAAAAAAATCAACAAAAAAAAACACCTAAAGTTCTTTTAATCTAATTCAAAGATGTAGATAAGGGGGGCTGCCATTAGCTTCGAAAACAAACTCAACCTAAAAAAAAGATTTTTTTTTTTTGTCGGTGATGTTGATATTGTAGGGATATGGATGAGGTTTGTCAGAAGTTATAGCCCAGAATAATTATGTGGAGTTACCCTTATGATGCAGCTATCTAGCCTACGCTCTTGATCCGATGACTCGGTCTGAGATGGATGTTTTGCTAACAGGAAGCTTGAGATCGGACCCCCCTCTTTCGATTGATTTTCCATTGATAGATTTGTTCGTATAACATAATGGTTGCTTCTAAGAGTAGGTACTTACTTTGAAACCACAAAATGACTGAATCTCGAATTTCTGAAATTTGGGGTAGATTTTGTCTTTCAATTTCCTCGTCTCGCTGCGACCCTTGAACGAATTGTTGAATTACTCTCGGACCGTAGAAATTTTAAATACTAACACGAAAGTCAAATCCAACATACTGCAGCCTAAGTACCAACTTAAGATTAAAAGCTGAGCAATTGACTACGAATTTTATGAACGTACATGAAGCAAACTCGCGACTTCATCGCTCCTTGAAAACCCAATATCCTAACCTACCATGAAACTAAAACTCTTCCAAAGATTTAACTAAAATTTATAAAGTTAATCCTTTGTTCTTTCATATGTAACGCCATCAAAACATTTGATTTTAATTACAGTTTTCAGGGTGGAGTTTTAAAAAAAATTCCCTTAAGACCCTGATTAAAACTTTTCAATGAATGAACGAAACTTTGAGAAATTATACCTTCATTCTGTCATTTTACCTAATGTTGTCAAGACTTTCGAATTTAATTACAGCTTTCACGATTGAGCTTTAAAAACCTAAATTCTCAAAAGGCCTTGAAAATTGAACCTTTCAAAAAAAAAATGAAACTTTTACACTGAAAAAAACTTTTCAAATCAAAAATGAAATTCTTTTAAGTGAACCTAAATTCTTTCGTATATGATACCATCAAAACGTTGAAGCATAATTACAGCTATTATATCTCAAAACCAAAATTTCCAAAAACCCAGAAAATGAGTTAATTTAAAGAAAACTCTAATTTTGGAAAGTTAAACTTTGATTCTTTTATATTATTATTGAAACTGTTGAGCTTCATTACTGATTTCAGGGTTGGGCTTTCAGAACCAAACTTCCTATAATACAAAGAAAAATTAAAGTTTTCATAGTGGAACTTTCAAAACCCATAAGACCCTGAAAGTAAAACCATTCAAAGTCAAAATGAAAGTTTCAAAGTGAAACTAATTTTTTCATATGTAACATTACTTTTACTGTTGAGCTTGATTAAAGCTTTCAGGTTAGAGCTTTCATAACCAAACTTCCCAAATCATCCTGAAAATTAAACTTTTCAAATCATAAATAAAACTTTTCAATGTTAAACCTTGGTTGTTCGATACTTATATATAACGTCATTAAATTTCAGAGCTTGATTACAGCTTTCAGAGTGAAATTTTAAAAAACCCAAAAGAACCTGAAAATTAAAACTTTCGTACTAAAAATTAAACTTTTCCCAGTGAAAATTTGATTTGTTCATAATTGTTATAGCCGAAACTTTTGAGCTTGATTATAGCATTAATGGTGGAGTTTTCAAAACCAAAGTTTCAAAAATCCTAGAAGCAAAATTTTTCAAAACAAAAGTGAAACTTTTCAAAGTTGAACATAGATTTTTCTATTATTATACTATGATCATTGAAACGTTTAAGGTTGATTACATCTTCGGTGGAGCTTTCAAAACTAAACTTCCTAAAATACCCTGAAAACTAAAACTTTCCAAACAAAAGTAAAAATTTTCAAAGTTAATAATGATTTTTCTGTAGTTATATGATATCGTTGAAACTTTTCAGTTTAATTAAACTTTTTACGGTGAAGTTTGCAAAACGAAACTTCCAAAAGACCCTGAAAATGAAACCTTCTGAAGCAAAAATTAAACTTTTTAAAGTGAAACTTTCATTCTTTCTTGATACGTGACACCACTGAAACTATTAAGCATAATTACAGCTTTCTGGGTGAAACATTCAAAACCAAACTCTCCAAAAGAAACGAAATAAATTTTTTGTATCGCAAACGAAACTTTTATCGTTTCATATAGAATAATATCACTGAAATTTTCCAATTCAATTACGACTTGCAGGGTGAAGCCTTTGAAACCGAACTTGGAAAAAGACCTCTAGATTATGATCATCTATATCGAGCTAAAATTTAGTCTGAATCCATTGAGTAAAAGTGAGGTGATATAGTTACAAAACAAAAAAAGGCCTATCGTTTCATATAAGTAATAGATAATAATGATCAGTAAAAAGCCTGTTTTTACAAAAAAAAAAAAAAAAAAAAAAACAAAAAAAAAGAAACAAAACTAAAAATTTTTAAATAAATATTGAGAAAACAAACGAAAACAATTTTCAATCGTGTTATTTAATTTCTCGCCAAAAGTGTAAAATTATTCTTAGTCGGTCTTTTGTAAGTGCGGTTGTTATTTTGGGTTGAAAAATTTCGCACTTTATACCCACCTTCACGAAAATAGGCGGAATTTCTGGGAAATTTTAAGACACATTATAATTCAAGGAAGTGTCAACCCTTTTCGAAGAACCCATTATAGAAAATCGTGTCACCAATTACACAATAGTTTCTACAGCGTTCAACAAGTAGAATAGGTATAAAACTGTCAAAAACAAAACTTTTGTGATCGTTTTCACGCCACGTTTCGCGTCGCATCTCCATTGCCAAAACTAACTTTATGAATTTATTTTTCATCTCACCAATTATCGCTATTGTCAGCGGTAATGCCTTCATAATGTGAGTCCGATTTTAATTTGGTCCGAGTCTTCATTTATTTTAAAGAGGGAAGAGCGTAAGAAACAAAAAAGGTAATATTCTCGCTTATGTTGTTGTTTTTGTATTAATTTGCAGGAAATCGTCAGTAACCCAGAGTTCATCGTGGAAGGTGCTTCTAGATTCGATATCAATCAAGGAGAATTAGGTTGGTTCGATTTACAATTTTTTTTTTTTTCTTCACATTTATTACGACCTCAACGGTTGACTGATCCTTTTACCGCGAAATTTTTTTTTCCTTTTTAATTATTTATAGTTACCTAATTTTTTTTTCTTCTGATTCGTTCTGCCTAAAGAGAGAGTTCATCTGTGAATGGCTTATATTTAGCCACGTTTAGGTCTCTCTGCCGAAAATGTAAAAGGAAGGTACATGCTACTGTAGACCGTTTATCATCTTAAAGATGAGGTACGGAGCACAAAACATAAGCAGTTTTGTTCTTTTTGGCCTTCGATATGGGCAACTTTACACGGTGTAATGAAAAGTTGTGAAACTGGCGTTCTTTTAGCACCCGTTTGACTTCGTATGAATATTTTGATGACTTTTGTGCAGCTGTTCTTTTTACACTAGTAGAAAAAAGTTACGTATAACGTTGTCGTAGTTTTTTCTACACTACTTAACCTGATGATTGGTGTCGGAATTGTGGGGCGAAATGAAATTCCGTAGATTTGGAACGTGACAAATTATGTGATAAGATTGATAAAGAATCCAGGTTGCAGCAAATCGTTTTTTCTTTTTTTGCTGCTCACAATATTTACATCAGATCTGAAATGTGACCGTATTCATAACTGTAGGCTCTTGCTATAACTGCCGATCAAATGACTGTTTTCTGACTTTTATCACAAATTTTTATAATAATATTTTTAAGAAATTCAGGTAATGAACAAGTTACCCCTCGCTTTTTGCTGCTACTCCTAGCGTATGCTCATGAAACCATTGAACGTCTGAAATCTTTTGAATTCGCATAAAATCGATAATATTCTGTACTCTCGTGCAGTAAATATTTGGCACAAAATTATTATGATGAGACTACATAAGAATAATATTACGTGGTGAATCCTCAAGGAGTGAATTTAAGGGAGCTTCGCTGCTTCAAGAGTTTTAACTCTTACTCTTCTAATTTTGGCTGTAACGTTCACCTGATGCATTTATATATAAAAAGTTGGTAATTTTTTCTCGAAAAAATATCAAAAATTGCTGTATACCTCTGTTTCTTTAATTTTTAATTTTTCTATTTCGTTAATTTCTACCAATTTCGCTGTTCAAATAAATTTTTTGTTGTGTATGTAACGTTAAATTGGTAGTTGATCTGGGCTACCAGAAAGATTGTTTTGTCATTGTGTCATTGTATCAGCAATAAATCTTAATTTTGAAGATTATAATCGGATGTCAAATTGGATTTTTTTATTGTTGTTGTTATGGTTCCCGAAAAGTTTTCCGAATCCATTTTCTCGAAGTTTTTTTCTCTAAATCATTTTCCTGAACTCCCAATTTCCGAATTCATTTTGCCGTCAACTAATTTTCCAGATAGGCTATTTATTTTAATTTTATGTCTTCAGTTTATATTAGGTGAGAGTAAATTGGCATAAAACTATACATGATGCTGTATGGGTTTATTCGATTAAGCAAGAAATTCAGAAATTTTACCTATATAGGTAGGCTACTTCTTTTTTTTCATTAAAATGGATATTCGATTTGGTGAAATCCGGAACTCGAATTTTGAAGTTTTGACTAAATTATAAGTAAGTAGAATTAAGGACTAACTTACACACATTGCCAGTCCGGAACTAAAACTTTGATGAAAATTTTCGAACCTAATAAATTCTCTCAGTTGTATAAGTTTTCATTTCTCAGAACTGACCCGACACAAAAACCTTTGAGTAGAATTGAGAACTGACTTTAAAATATTAGGTTTATAACTGAAACTTTCGAACTTAATTACAACTCTCAGAAAAGAGCTTTTAAAACAAACTTCGCTCAAACCATCTAAAAGTAAACATCTATACGAGCTCAAAATTTTGAGAAATTCTGTGAAGTGAAGGAGGCGTGATGCTGTGACAAAAAACGCAAATTCGGTTTATGATAAAGAGATCCCGATAGAAGAATATAATTATAATACCCTCGTTTTATCGTCTATGATATAATATGTATACAGGTGTGATTATTAACAAAATAAAATTTTAATAAAATTATCTTGCCTTGACAATTCGGAAAATTTGTGTTCGGGTAAATGGATTCGATAAAAAAGCCTTTTCAATATTTTCAGTTTTGAGAAATTCGTATTGGGCGTTTTAGTTTTGTAATTTTTAAAATCCGTCGTAAATTATTCTAGTGTGATGTCCTGACACCTATTCCCCTCTGCAAAAAATGTAAAAGCGTTGGAGAATGTGGGAACCACCATACCCTGTCTAATATAAATACATTCGCCAGTTATAGTCGGCGGTGAGATGGCTGTGCGGTAAGTTCACCGCTTTTAGCTGGCGAATATGTAGGTCCCAGGTTCAATTCCCCGAGCCAACAAAACCTACATCTGGTGACCCTTGACGTGTGCTGGACACGCACGCACCCTAGTGGTGCATGGTGGAACTCACAACTCTCCTTCCTAACTTGAGTCACCGATAGATGGCGCCCTATATAGTGGAAATAGAACCCGTATAGGTAGAGTATAAGCCTGTGTGTATAGGTATAAGAGGCGTTTCTGATTCAGCCCAACCTCCCATAGCATCTAATGTCGTTCAACTCGTGTTGAGTCTCTCTAGGGGGGGAGTGTGTGGGAACCACCATACCCTGTCTAATATAAAATACATTCGCCAGTATAGTCGGCGGTGAGATGGCCGTGTGGTTAAGTTCACCACTTTTAGCTGGCAAATATGTAGGTCCCAGGTTCAATTCCCCGAGCCGACAAAACCTACAGAGAAATTATTACTTATTGACAGAACCGTAGCAAGAATTTTTAATTGTTTCGACTAAGATTTCATTTTTGTTAAAAGATACCTTTTTAGAAAATATGGCTGAATTTTTACCTCAGTCCTTACTTCTGAAGTTTTGTAAAAATTGAAAAAAGTTGCTTTTTAAACAATTTTTCACTCTTTTGTATGAAAAGTAAAAAAGTGAAAAAATACCGATTTCAAATATTTATGAAAGACTAATTATCTTTTCTACTTCCTTCTTACACTTATTTAAATACCTTTAATTATACCGCTCTCGCTGTCGGTGAACGCCTTGAGCAATGCTCAGGGTGAGTACCAGGAATAAAAATTGTATCGAGTTGACGTAAAATTCAATCAAAAATTTTTTGTCCTCTAAACATAAAGATGTACAAATGAGGAGAGAGTAAAATTCGAGTCATAAACTGACGCACGTAATTTTGATTGCAGGTGATTGTTGGCTCCTGGCGGCTGTTGCAAACTTAACACTTAATGAAAGACTATTTTCTCAGGTTGTTCCGCCCGACCAAAGTTTTCAAGATAAATACGCTGGAATTTTCCATTTCAGGTAAGCTAATTGTAAAATTCACACATTTTGAATTCAAGTAGCAGACTACCTATAGTTTTTTATGACAGCATTAAAAATAGTAGTTTCATTTCGAATGAAAGCCTGCTATGGATTTATTTTTGGGAATACGTAATTAGTTTTTCAATTCCACTAACTATGCATACTGATTATTTTCTTATTTATGATTATTTCCTGTCTTCTTTAACACATTCAAATATGAAAAATCTGAGTTTGTTTGCTATCTCTTTCTAATTTATTTATTTTTAACGACCACTTTTCTCTCAGTTTGAAAAAGTAACGAAAATGATTTGTCTTTGTGTCACTTGATGATGATTATTATGTCTTAGTTGTATTTCACGGAAGAAAATAAAAGTTTTCATTACAATACTGTTTCTCTAACAATGAATTTGAAAAGAAACGTTCGACTTTTTCTTGAAATTTTGTGTAGGCTAACCTTTTTATGTTCACTCATTGTGCCTTACAAAGGAGAATATTGCTTGATGCAACACGCGCAGAATATGTAGGTAGATATGTGTATAGAAGAGAAATTACTTTTGAAATTATGTCAAAAAGGGTTGTCTATATCTTCACTTTACCGAAACTGATGGCCCATATTCGCAATAACAAATGTATAATTCAGTTTCTCTAAGTACGCTGAGAATGATTTTTGCTTTCCACACGCGACTACCCTACTTTTCTCATAAACACGACGTTAATTCTTTTATCACAGAAACATTAGCCTTCATCCATTCGAAGAAAGAAGATAGAGAGGGAACAAAAAAGGTTCCATTTTCTTGGAAATTTGATAAAAATAAAAATTGAAAGTTTCACTGTAAATTTTTTTTTTTCTCAAATAATACATAACTCATTCGAATATGTGAAACAATGCGTTTCAAAAATTTTAATAATTTCATTAGTTCGTTCAAATTCTGTGGTGGATAAAATTGAAAAGCTTACAAGATTATAAAGTTGTTTACTCTTGTAAACAAGGCACTAATTTATCAGTAGAATCTAGACTAAATAAATTAAAAAGTGCCAAACTTGCAAATATAGTGTACGGTATACTATTTTTGTAGAATATACGAAAATATTCCATGAAAGTTGAATTGAAAATTTTTTATCATATGGTACATTAATTTTCTCCAAAATTTGCATAATGTAGGGGTGAATCATCTGTAGTTTATGATATATTCACATACTGTTTGGATACGCTGCTCATAATAATAAACTACCATATGGTTGATTATTATTTTCATATACTTCATAAATGAATAGCATTTCTACAGTATTGTAATAAATAAAATACTGCAGTGCTAGAAAACCAGTTAAGAATTATTGGACAAGGGGGCTAGTTGTCCGATGTAGCAAGTAGGTGAAAGGAAAAGATATATTATATATTACACTATTGGATAAGTAAAACACAATGTACCACACCAAGAGAAAAGGTTTATTAAAAAGAAACAATTTATCAATCATTACTCAACAGATATAAAACACAGAGTGACGCAGAACAAATTATAGACGAACATAGTGACTGATCAAAAAGTAACAATCAGTGTAGCCAACTAGTACTCGACCAACATATGAATAGTTCCAACAAGAATGATAAAAATGACTTAGCGGAATGAAATTTTTAAAAGAATTTCATTTCATTTCTAGTTTTTTTTTGTTTTTTTTTTTTTTTTTTTTTTTTTTTTTAATTGAAATTTGTATTTGTTTTACTGAAAAATGCATTTGTCAGACTTTCACTCATTTTTTCTCTGTTGGATATTTTCCTTTCCTTTCTTTCTTGTTTTCTTATGTTTAATTTACAGACGGAGCTACTTACTATTGGCTGGCAATCGCAGGTCTGACCACCATTTCTTTTTACTGTTAAACTGCTGACTTTTGTCCGCATCTTTTTTCACTTTTAATTTTTATATCAACTTGTCAACATGTTTGTCTTTTTGTGAGTAGTTTTCACTCTCACCTAAAAATGAATTTATTTTTTATTTTTTATTCAAATTCATGAAGCTCTCCTTCAGGATGTGGTCAAACTTGCAATTTATATTTCAACCAACTCAAGTTGGCATCTCCGTCTGAACTCCGGTAAAATGTATATTGTTTGTTTTTCCAATCTAAATTCTCATATTGTTCTTTTATTTTCCTGCCTAAGCATGTTCCATGCTCTAAAGTTGTTCATGTTCAAATACTAGAATGCTGTAAATTTCTTCAAACCTTATCGAAGTTGAGTGTGTGTGGAGTAAGTCATGAGCCCTTGGTTCCCTTTTTTTAGTAATCCATTTTACAGTGAAATACAGCTTGTGTCATGAAAATTTGCTTTTCCTGATCCGTTACTTGGAACATTGTTTCCACTGTGTGTGCGCTTTTATTTAGACTTTCACACACCACAGAAGGTTTGCAATATGATTTTTATCACATCTGCAAACTTGCTTATTTAAAACTCTTCAAAACAGGAGGCAGCCAACCTTCTTGTAGAATACTAGAAAGCTTACAACAAACAGTGGTGATTTCAAAGGGGTCTACAGGGGCTGTATCTTCCCCAAGGCTACTAAAATACCAAGAGTATGGTGAAATAAAGATGCTTGGAGGGAGGTTTCAGTTATTAAATTCGCAAATTCTCTTTCTTTAGCCATTAATGAAGGAAGGAGTTACGAGTTTTTTTGGGGGTATGAGGTGGTTTTAATATCCGTATCCTCATAGCTATGTTACAGCAACATACATTAGATAAGATTAATTTTTTTTTAGAGATTAGATAACTAGGTACTTAATTAATGACAGTCAAATTAGCCTGAAAAAAAGGTCAATTTATGGAATAAATTCCCAATACGCTGAATTTTGGTAAGGATGTTCATTGGGTGGTACTATTTAACATACTAGAAGTCCCAACCCCTTTAACTTGTGCTAACTGATTCATAGGGGCAGAAGTTCATCATTTTTGGTATTTACTTTCTAATTCATTTTCTACACGCGTTATAGAAAGCTGTTTGAGCTAAAGTTGCAACGCATAAAGTTTATGACAATTGTTGTTTTGACCATTGTTTTGCTACAAATAATAGAAAGCAAGATAATTGTCAGTAAGTTCAACAAAGGAAGGTTTAAACTTACTTTCTCTATTCTCTTATCTTAATATATATTATATAAAGTAGGGAAATTTGAACTTTTAGAGAATAAATCAGGAGTAACAGTATAAACCACAGCACAGTTTCTCCCTTTAATCATCTTTTAAGGTGTTGAATTAAAAAGAATAAAATAATGTGTTTAAACCATCCTCAAGACTTTTTACTACCATGTACATGCATGATACTGATAAGAGATGAGCCATCATTTTGAGTTTGTTTTACTTACATTAAGCTTAAATTTGTTTACATCGTTTATCATCTTATATATATATATATAAAAGCCACCTCTATAATGTTATCACCTGACCAGTTTTGCAGGTATATTTGGATACACATATATTTGAGTCCAACTCGAAATCATTTTTTTCTTCATAATATCATATCAATGCACCTAATGAATTGATAATTCCAAAAACTTTATGTAGGTCTGTGTGAATTATTGTAGTGTAGCAGCATTGGGTGCTCTCTAGTTACTATATATTTACTATAGATTTATACAAAAAGATTATAGGTATCTAACAAGAACACAAAATGGTGGTTAATCTCTTATCTTCATTGGGGATACCTGGTAGTAAAGAGCATTAGTTATGCAAGGTGATGAATGTTAATTGTAACACTTAAAAATGTTTAAAGATTTGTTATCATCATACCTAATTTATTTTTCTCAAATAAGATAAAGAAGATGTGTTTTCATCTGTCGTAAATGGATAGTAGAGATTCTTCTTCAATATGTAACCGACAATCCTATTTTCATTGAACAATTATCTAATTTCCGAACAATGGTCTGTGATCAGGCAAAGAGGATGTTTCAGGTGTTTCCAGTTGCATCCATAAACAAACAATGAAAAGTACTCAAGAGAATAAAAATGTAAGACTTCTTCCTGTTTAAGCCTTTTTTTTTTAATATAATAAATAATCTGGCTAATCCATTCTAAAAGATACCACATGAAATTAAAACAAAATAATAATAATGAAAAAATAAAATTCCAAAAAAAAGTTCATTGTTATACAGTGGCTGGGGTGATAGCACAGGTCATAGAGCAAGGTGCCAGGGAAGCTTGAAAATTTGTTGTTTCATACATCACTGCATACAACATCACCCTAAAAACAACTATTATAACCTATGATAACGCAAATAAAAATATCCTCTTTGACTAAATGTAAACGCTTCTAACTTCTTAACTCTTACCAAAAAATGATTGAAACATACTTTGTAAGAAATTTTGTAAGCTACAAGTTTTTATAAAAATTTTTTGGTCAAAATGATAAAAAATTAATTAGAAGGTAAAAACTAAAAATGATTACTTTCTGCCCCCTGTGCATCAATTAGCACAAGTCAAAGTGGTTGGTATTTTTAGTATGTTGAATAGTACTACTTCATGAACATCTCTACCCCAAATCAATTTGTTAGGAATTGGTTTGACTTTCAGCTTCTAATTTCACCGCACTAAATGATGGGCAGGAAAACTTTGGATTTTGCCCACCTTCTGCTAATCCTGGATTCGTCACTGGCTAAATATTAACGCTTTTAGTAGATAGGTATACATACATGAAGCCACTAGTATTATTTGTGAATAACTAGGAAACTGGTCTTGCTCATCTCATTGCATAGCCTTCAACTTCTAATATATAAAATATAACAGTTACCTTGCTTAGGTATATAATTATTAAGTACCTATGTAGCATATATATATTCTAAACAAGAAGGAAATTCATGTTCACTACACATATTCTAAAAAGTTTCTTGAACTTCAGTATGTATGAGTCTTTGATTATAAAGTATTGGATAATTGAAAAACAAAGACTCTGGTTATATTTTGACGGCGGTGAGATTGGTAACCATTGGATACCACTTGAAAAAAATTAAATTAAACATATAAGTGTTAAACATGAAAGAATTCCGTGAAAAAAGGTTAATATTATGATATTTAGTAAAGTCCTGTCAAGAACATGCGCTTGGCATGGGGGTATTTGAATTTGAAAAAAATGGTACAAACTGGTTATCTAACCTTTTTTAATCGTGTCTCTACAACACAAAATATGTTTAGGGAACTTTACTGATCCAGTACTTTGTATTTTTGAAGACTTGAGTACATGCAGAAACTTCAGTTAAAATATTACTCAACTATCCGATTTTCAATCAAATATTATTTCAGAAGGGGCCAATGGTAATGGAGCAGAGCTGTCATCTCTCGGCAGAGGCAAAGCCCCTCTACCTTATTAAGGGAATAAATCCCTTCCCTTCGTTTTACCAATAGATTAATTTATTTCAATATATTCACAATTCAGACAGAAGATAAAGTGATTTTCATTTTAAAAAAAATTATAAAAAATTCGGTACAAATAAATTATTGTAAAATCAATTCACATCTATATTATAGGTAAGTATTATGTGTTCTACACTACAGAATTGGAATTTTTGCTTCCATCATAAATTATTCGAAATTATTTTGGTGTTCATAGAAAATTTTGTAGCTCATTCATTATTGTCTAAGTTTAAAATTACAGTGATGTTACTTCTCGTAATAATTGTTTGTAACGTTTTATTTTATATTGTTTATTTGTATGGTCATTATAGTCTTCTTTTAAATTTAAATTAAAAGCATCATAACTACATCATATGGGCCCCCTACTAAGCGCTATAGTGTTTGAAACATAATAATTTGTTTTACTTTCACGATTACGTATAAGTACATTATGTTTCATCTGTTGAAAAAATATTCCAGCTACAAAATCATTTTTTCTGAACTTGCTTTTGACAAACAGATAATTAGGTTGCGTCGTTTTTGCAAATCGCTTTATTCATTCAAAATCCCACTTGCTGTGCAGATGGTAATTAAAAAACTACTCAATTAATTTCACTATACTTCAAGCTAATGCGATATAAAGAGTATTTTTATTTTACATCATTACTAAATTTTAGCAGTATTTTGATGTAAACAAAACGACCGAGTTTGATTCAAAAATGTTGAGTAACTCTTCATTTTTTTGCTCAAATTAAATTAATTTGAAAGATAGTAGATTCGTGGAATAAAATAATTTTTTTTACTTTCTTACAATGTGTAGAAAATGTGGATAGTATAAAATATCTATCTCTCTGAAAATATAATGTGACTGTGTCTCCATTCTTTTTTTTTTCATTGTACATGATCAATTCTTTGACTCCATCAAAGTTGGAGATATTTTAGTTGATAATAATTTTAGCATTGTGTTCGTGCCACAGTCACACCTAAAATTCACTAATGCATTTCTGTTGTTTTCTTTAAAAGCAAAAGAATACCAGTGCATATGTTTGAAAAAATATAAATAATTTTTCTATTTTGTTGAACGAAGTATGGTATGAATTACTGGCCATGGAGAATATTGTTGGTATAATTTTTTAGGCATTTGAGAATGATTGCGATCAAGTTTGGCCGTTTACTGAGCTTCATCATATAGTGTTGGTGAATTTCAAAGAAGGCCTAAATGACTAAAATTTGTAAGGTCATAAAAACCACTCCACAAAAGCATTGTTCTAGGTAACATGTTTTTCGGAGAGAAATGACATCAAATTTTGTGGTAAATCTGAGGTGTGTTATTATTAAAAAGTATTGATGATTGTCATTTTCCTGTGTCATTTTTTTGTGTTTTTTCGCCTTTGGTTATCAAGGGGGTGAAGTGTTGAAAAAAAGATTCTTGAAAATCTGTCTAAACTTTATTCGAATGGTATGTTCGTTGTACATTTAGGGATATTATGTTCAGTGTACATTTAGGGATCTGTTTAGGAAAAAAAAGAAATCACGATTTAGCTAATGTTGTGGCAGTTGAGAAATGACTGGAGACACAGAACGAGAAGGTGCGTAGTATTTAACCATGTCAAGTAGCTTCCAACAATACCCATCAAAGACCCGAAATGGATCCATGTGGAAATGAACACATCTAGGCAACCAAGGGCATGGATAAGGGGCAGGTTCTGTTGGTCTGGATTTTCTTTAGAGTTTTGGCCTAAAATATGGTATGTTTTTGTTGGTGGAGGTTGAATTGAGGTTGGGTGAGGTTGGCAGGGGAATATGCGGAAAACCCTTCGATTACAATCGAGCTATCTACTCCCTTGGCTGTATGGTATACATTTTTATGTTCTTAGTTCTCCAAACGGTAAGATATTAAACCAGTTATAATTATTTTAGTTACGTCAACGATTAGGAGCGATCATACCACACAACCCGATTCTTATTCTTGAATCAGGTTCTGTTTTTGTTATAACAAAATTTCGTTTCATATTTTTTAGAAGTCTATACACTTGGTTTTGTTCAATTCAACGTGAGAGAAAGGTATAGAAGCTAAGTTATTGTTCAGAAAAGTTAACTCATACATTTTGGAACAGTCTAGGAGCAAAACTTAATAAATTTCAAACAAATTTGTAATTTCTAAGGACTTAGTAAAGAATAATAAATCAATCATCGAAAATGGAAACAAATAATCTAAACTTAAATGAAACGATTTATAATGACTTAATTCAATCTTCACGTATCTCAAATGTTATTTTTAAAGAAAATAATCAACTTTTTTCTGGTTCATCTTAATGGATCTGGATGAAACAAAATACAAGGAGAGTCTGGAGGGATATGAAAGTTTCGGAAAATAAACTTCTGCCGCTTTTCAGCCAATTTAGGTCGAACAAACTAGATTTAGAAAATTGATAGATAATTAGAAATAGGTACTTAGCTATACTATCTCAGCATCGTATTTCAAACCCACCTGTTTAATTTCTGATGAAAAAAAGAAAAAAAATGAATTTACAGAAATTACATTCTTACTACGGTAAGTATATTAATTACAAAAGTATGGATAAAGAAACTGAAGGAAAAATTTTAATCATTTGATAAGCTGTAACACCTGGCGTCATATAATTATAAATTCAACAATTCAGTCGTCGCATAAAAAACAAAAAATCTTTAAAATTTAATTACGAGGAGGAGAAACTCCAAGTTCTGGTTATTAAATAGAAAAGAGTTCTTTTTAATATGTCTTTTCGCACATCATTTGTAATAATGCAAATATTATATTTTGTGTTCATGTTGTGCAGATTTTGGCAATATGGACGATGGGTAGACGTAGTCATTGACGACCGACTGCCAACATGCGGTGGTAAATTAGTATTTTTGCATTCAACTCAGTCGAATGAATTTTGGAGTGCCCTGCTTGAGAAAGCTTTCGCAAAGTAAGTTAATTTGAATCATAATCGATGGTGATGGTAACGAGCATTTGCTTTTTTTTTTTTTTAAATGCTCAACAAATCCTTGAAAAATAAATGCTCGACATTCAAAAGCATATGTTCAAAAATGAGCGAACGCTGAGCATTTTCAATAATGCTGGTTTCTGTCCTAAACAAATGAATAATAAGTTTATAAAAAATCGATTTTCAAAATACATATTTACTATAAATCATTGTGTGAAATCTAGCGCAGTCACACGGCTGTTTCTCGTACTATATTTTGTTTTCGAGTGAGTACACTGTCTAATGAGCATCCATAAGGTCTAAATTTTCTCTTCACTAAACAACTCACGGAAAATCCAAACTGTATAACCATATAATTATTGCAACTTGCAAGTTTCCAGCTGATTCTACATCTTGTTTTGAGAGGAAATATTAAAAATGCTCTAGCATTCTGAACAAATGCTGAGCATGCTTGAGCCAATATTAAATTCTTGAGCATTTTAAGGATAAGCACCTGCTGGGCAAATGCCTGAGCATACTCAGCATTTGCTCATCAGTAATAAGTACTCGAGAATTTACCGTTACTAATAATCGAATTCATTTATTTCGGACCCAAATATCATTAGTCAATTAGAAAAATTTCCAAATATATTCGCTAATATTACATTTCATCTGACACAGGCTACATGGTTCATACGAAGCACTCAAAGGTGGTGGTACCTCGGAGGCAATGGAAGATTTCACCGGTGGAGTTACCGAAATGTTCGAACTTAAAGAACCTCCAGAAAATTTGTGGCAAATCATACTTAAGTGCTACGAAAGACAGTCATTAATGGCGGCCGCAATTGAGGTACCTAATATTATAAATCATTCATTGAATAGAATTTTGTTTAAATGGCAGAATTATGAATGATTTTTAACAGACTTCAAAAAAAGGAGGAGGTTATTAATTCAATCGGTATAATTATACATATATTGTTTTTTTTTTTTAAATGGTTGTTCTAGCATAACTTCTCAATCTGAACACCGATTTTGATGAACTTTCATTAAATTATAGAAGATGATCCTATGGTGGTCCCATTAATTTTTTTTCAGAATCAATGAAGTAGTTTATATGATTTATTTTTAAATAAAAAACTGTTAGTTTTAAAGTAATATTGTCGTAACGCTGGAAACAAAAACATTGAAAGAAGTTTTTTCATCAAAAAATCTAACCACCTTCAGAGAACAAATAGCGAATTAAAATTCTCTAAAATGAGAAAAATAATTCTTTGAAAATTTCTCCAGTAAAATATACTGGAATTAAAATGACCCAATGAAAAAGCATTAGATATGTTAGGTTAAAAATTTTTTTTCAAAAACTAGAACTGATTTCAAAAAAACAATAAGAAATGCGCTAAAAAGGGAAAAATAATTGTTTTAAAATTTCTCCAGCAAGATGTAAAAAAGTCGACGCTGATTAAAAATTTTACTCCTGAAATTTGACATGGTAAGAAATAAGTGCAGATTTCAATAATTCTAGTCCGTAGATCGACATCTCACTGGAGAAATTTTAAAAGGATTATTTTCCTCTTTTTATTGAAAATTCACGTGGAGATACGTAGCCAAGTGAATTGGTGAATTACTTTCCTACATTGGTCAAGGTTGGCAAGACATTCAATGAGCTCTCTGTTTCAGGCCAATCCCAACGTATTCGAACAAGAAACTGCCGAAGGCCTTGTCAAGGGCCACGCTTACAGTATAACGAAGATCAAATACGTGGACATAGCCACACCCTCGAAAAAGGGTAAAATACCATTAATTCGTCTACGAAATCCATGGGGCAATGAAACCGAGTGGAAAGGAGCGTGGAGTGACCAGTGAGTATTTTTGATAACTGCGCTCGCCCATACATATGGACTACACCCTAGTTTGATTCACACTTTGCTAGTTTTCACACTGCTAGCCAGCTATTTGTGGTACTATTCTGTTAACAGTTGAAGTTACTTGTAGTTTTAATCTTGTGAAGTGAACATCAACTTGGCAGATTGTCATGTGAGATTCTAATGAGATTGTTGGAAAACTATCCACCAAGCTAGAGTTTTTTTAAATGGCTAAAAACGTAAATTGACTTCAACTATCAACAGAATAGTACCCCAAATAGCTCGCTGGTAGTTACAAAACCAGCCAAGAATGAATCAGGCGACTATTGTGGTTGTTATTAATTGTCGGTGGGCATAACCTACTTTTGAGAAACAGAAACTACATAATTTTGAATATTTTCTTATTTGCAGATCTGCGGAGTGGAACTTTATTCCGGAGGAAGAGAAACAAGCGCTTGGCCTGACTTTTGATAAAGACGGCGAATTTTGGATGTCTTACCAAGATTTTGTGAAACGATTCGATCGGCTGGAGTTGTGTCTGATAAATCCGGACACGTTACCCGAAGAAATCCGCGGTGATCAGCGTAAACGATGGGAGATGAGCGTTTTCGAGGGTGAATGGGTTCGTGGTGTGACAGCTGGAGGTTGTAGAAACTATTTAGGTAGGCATTATTTGGGAGGCGCTGCTGGATGAATGTAAACTGGGTACTGTAATATGGCGTCCTTCTGCTGACATAAGATGACTGCCAGTCATATGATATGCTCGTCATTGTTCTGCAGAGACTTTCCACTACAATCCGCAGTATAGAATCACTTTGGACGACGTTGACGACGAAGATGAGGATAGAAAGTGCACTGTGATCATAGCACTGATGCAGAAAAATCGAAGAGCTTTAAAGAAAATTGGCGCCGAATGCTTGTCCATTGGTTTTGCCGTTTATCTAGTAAGCAACATCAAATATTCGAACCTATAAAGGAATGGAATTCTGCAGCATGTTCGCCAATAGCCCAGGAGAACTATGGTGGAAAAACATGTTTAAAATGCAATAATTTCCAGCAAAGGTTGAATTTCTGAAGAATATTTGGGACTTTTCTTTGAATACGTAAAAAAAGCCCTCACACCTATTCCTTGTGTATGCCCGTAGGGAACCGAATATGTGTTACTATTTTCTGTTATTTCAACTTCACTCGGAACTAAGAGGTTTTATAAAAAAAATATTTCAGTAAATTTTTTTTTTTTTTTTCATAAAATTTTCTAAAACAAAGTTTCTTACCAAAATTTACTTCAACATCATAAGTGAGATGCTGGAAGTTGGCAAAAATTGGTAGAATTATATTAAATTGGTTGAATTATATTTTTGCAGCCTTACAGAACACATTTATGCATAGGGGGTAACATAATTTGTTAACAAATCCGAAGGCGTATGTCTATTCTGATCATGACAAAATTTAGAATGCATGTACTTTGGGTTCATATCTCAGTAAAGTTCAAATGTGGGTGGAATTCGCTTATTAGTTCAAAATAGTGGCTGTTTGAATTTGAAATTTGTAGAAAAGGGGGCAGGCGTGGTTCACAACGGATCGGAACAGAATTATTATGTACCTACTTTCGGTCTACGTCTCGGTCAAGTTAGAAGATGGGCCAAATCAACCCATTAGTTGTCGAATTACATACAGCTGTTTAAAGTTTTCAATGTTTTCATGTATAACCAACATTCAAAAGCCTCCAGCAACTCACCTATGAGGCTGAGGTTAGTTTTAGTAAGAATATTTTGGCTAGAAAATTTTATAAAAAATATTTTTTTACTTAAATATTTTTCTCATAAGACCTCTTACTTTTGAGTGAAATTTATAAAATAGAAAACAGTCACGTATGTTCGACCTTTATAGGGATGCTTGTAAATAATTGAAGAATAGACTTAGGTACCTACTTTATATTTTTAAGACTTTTGATAGCAATTAGTTTCTTCGATGCGGAGGGCAACAGTTTTATTAAATTTTTCAAATGGTCTATTGAATTTTAATACGGTCACATTAACCTGAGAAAAGGTCAATATATAGAACAAATTCCCAATAAACTAAATTTTGGTAAAGATGTTCATTAATTTATGCTAATTGATCCACATGAGGCAGAAGGTGATTATATTCAGTTTTTATTTTCAACTTTATTTTCTACACATTTTGTAAAAAAAAGTTGTTGCATATAAAATTTAAAATTTAGAATTTTTAGTATCTATGTTAAAAATTACCACCTAATGAACATCTCTATCACAAAGTCGGCTTATTGGTAATTCATTCCACTTTCAATTTCTAATTTTAATTTGCCAGTGATTGTGACATGATTATTTGGAATGTATAATTATGATTTTTATTATTAAAATTCTGCTTTAAATATACCTACGTATCGTCAAGAACTAATGACACCTGAAATGGCTTTTGAAAAATATATTTTTGATTTGTAAAATTCATAAAATCCATTTAAACGTTCAAGAAGCAAAAGAATTCGTGTAAACTTAGGACTTGCTCGCAGTTTTTGTTCGTTTCAGTACACTCGGAAGGGATGAGCTAATGATGGTAATCAACCAAAGTGGCGCTTGATTTTGATAGTTAAATTATAATTACCAATTGTGTTTTTACAGCTGGAGAATCCAGATCTGTTACCGAAACCGTTGAATTCCGAATTCTTCAGAACAAACGCATCAGCTGCTCGTTGCCCTTCGTTCGTCAATTTACGAGAAGTTACGTGTCGA
Source organism: Ericerus pela (assembly GCA_011428145.1). Classification (NCBI taxonomy): domain Eukaryota; kingdom Metazoa; phylum Arthropoda; class Insecta; order Hemiptera; family Coccidae; genus Ericerus; species Ericerus pela. The sequence goes on from WOFM01000224.1 coordinate 126,728, forward strand.
TTTAAACTGCCACCCGGATCATATTGTATTGTGCCATCGACTTTTGAGCCCAATGTACAGGGAGAGTTCTTACTACGTGTGTTCTCCGAGCATAAAAATCATTTAGAGTACGTTCGTTGGTTTGAAATATGGTATTCGAACGGTTTTTACTTTCCTACAATTTTACGTAGTCATGAAAGAGAGGCTGTTGAAAGTTTATTTTGCTGTAGTTGCGGTTTGTTTTATGCTCGACAACAGAAAAATTGATTGCAAAACTCGCAACGCCTTTCTACTGAAGTTAGCTCCCGAGGTCTAAGCTAAATAGATCAGTAATTGGGATTCATCATTGTAGTATTTTCTGAAGATTTAGAATGAGAAAATAGTGATTTTTGTATTTTATTCTAGTAAGATAGTCAAAAATCTTGAGGAATACAAAATTTAGAAGCAATTGGAGTTGAATTTTTATGGTCTCACCTTACGGAGTTGTGCATTTGTCTATGCGAAAACATACAACTATGACAAAAATGAAACAATTGGAAATGGTTTTGATGGATAAATTTTAAACTCTTTTAAATTAAATTGTGGGACATTTAAGAAACTAGCCCATATGATAGGAATTTAGTTTATTCAAGCGCAAAATAACATATTCTTCGAAGTGAACACATTCAAAATCACCTGTTGATTCAAAAATCCCGCAGATAATCTTTTGTCAGTCATTTTTGAATTCAAATATCTGTTCAAATAGGTTGAAAATGCATGATTTATAACTCGATATTTAGCATTTCTTGTTATAAAATATGCAAAAATATAAAAATACCTGAAATGGTCTTTTCAGGACCTAAATATGATTTTTAAATTAATTTTCGCTGTTCCAAGATCAAAAAATTTCCCAAAACTGGTTGAAAAATGAATTAATATAGGTTGTGAAGATCCGTATATTCTGCATGAATACTTATAATTATTCAGAATTCAGATGTTTTATAAAATTAATTTTATATCCAGAACTTAATGTATCCATATTTTTCATAATTTTGTAAATGTGAATTTAATATAACTTTGATTTTTACTACCTGACATTTTAAGTAATATTCACTGGACAAATACCATTCGAAGGCCATTACATCATAAGAATTAAAATTAAATCTGAGGTTCTTTCTCCTCTGTTGTGTAAACGATAAATTAATGTTCAGCCCAATCAACCAAATTTTACCAAGTCCGGTAAAGACTTAAGCTTCATTTATTGTTAATTTTTTAATTTTTTTTGTTTCCAGGGAGCATGATGAAGAAGTACAATTAACTGAAGTTGACGACAGAGTGAAAGATGAGAAACCAGATCCGGAACAAATAAAACGTGATGAAAGACTCAAAGAGTTCTTCCAAAAGATCGCTGGCGAAGATATGGAACTCGACTGGATGGAGTTGAAAGAAGTTCTGGACTTTGCTATGAAAAATGGTATCATATTTGCGATTTTACTTTTACTTTTTTGTACTTCACAGTACCTATGCGTACATACAGGGTGTTTGCAGAATGGACATCCAAAACTCCTGGTGGTGGTAGAGCAGGTTATAAATACATAACATGTTAGAGTGGTTGCATACTCAGCTGTAGCTTTCAGAAAAGTTGAAGAGCAATGATAATTTTTCTTTAAAATTGGTATTTTTCACTCTTCCAACGGGAATAATTCAAAAACCAATGATGATAAAGACAAAAACTACTGAACCTTTATGAAAGAACGCATTTTTTCCAACATTCTGCATGCAAAATATTGTGGTCTTTACTCGACTTTTTTAAGATGACTCGTTGCAGAATAACATTTTTAAACAAATTTGAAAAAAAGCTGTAGTTGGGTATGCAACTACTCTAACATGTATGTACTCAACCCACTCTACTGCCAACAGGAATTTTGATGTCACTCCGTCAACACCCTGTATGTATGGTGTCCTGATTATGATGAGGTTCGACCATTTTTATTTTATCTATAATCACACAAACATGTCTCCTTTGTATGTTTGGAATGCGGTTATATGTGGGCATGCATTTTAGCCTGCACGTATTGCATGTTCGTTTGCAAGACATTCGTACAAAGTATATCAATTACTATCATAGTATGATCCTATCAAGTTTTTAATGACTGAAAGATTCGATGAATGTTTTAATCGATCGTCTGAATGCTCGTCTATCTATTGAAGCCTGTGTTTTCATCATTAAAATTCAGACAGTTGTGTATCAGAGTGGGCTCTCTACAACCACTTACTTGGTCTACTCGATTAGGAGTCTTAGTTTCACTCGGAATGGATTAACTTTTTATTCTCCCTCCATTTTTCCCCCATAAATTTTTCTACACATTTGATACATTCACTGTGTTGGATTATACATTAGCCAAAATCTTATTAATGCTGAATGGAATTCTGCAATGAGAATGGATTCAATGGGCTCTCATATGGATTTGAAAGATTAACTTTTCCGTTTATTTCATCGTTGAGCGACAGGGGTGGTGGTGTTGGTGCATTTGTCGTGAGACTTTCAAGTGTTTCATAGGTGATATCGTGTATCTGTGGCACTCTTGTGCAGCTATACCTACGTTTAATTGTGAGTAGTTTCTGAAAACTGATTTTCTCAAGCATATGTAATTTTGTCTTACATATATAGGGTTTGTTTGTGGGATTAAAAAGTGTACCTATTTACTCGTAATGTTTTACGATTTAACCATAGTTTTAGATATCTGTGTATTATTGGTGGCGCTACACTAACACGAATTTAACCCAATTTATAGTTTTACGCTGCTAATAGTTAGTGCCAAAAGTTGAATTTCATTCTCACGGATGTAAGTAGGTATGTAGGAGACGACGAGCTGTTGGCGAAGTGCTGAAACAATTCATGAACGCTATATTGTTTGTTCCAATATGAAATAAGAATTAGATTACTTGAAGTGAAATGGATCACTTACAAATGTGTATCCAGATCGGCAATTTCTACGTAGATATCCATTTTGGAGTGAGACTTTGAACACAGAGATGATTTTCTCGATAAATAGACTGCGTTTTGTGATCAAAAATGTTGTTTTTGAACTGACAGAAGGTTAACGTGATGGCCCTTATAGATACAATCTAGGTCAACCTTTAAATCTGATCTGTATTTTCAAGTAATCTATAATCGATAATCTGAGTGATTCCTTATATAGGCCTAACCTTTAACTGGAAATCTGAACTTCATCGGGCAAGCCGGAACAAAAAGTTTCATATTATTTTGAAGTTCAATTTTCAACGTATATAACATCACTACTTTTAATCCGCTGAATACAATTATTTTTTATGGAGGAAACAGCTTGAAAAAATATTTTGTTGTCCATGATCGAGTAGAAGCAGGATGTGGACACCAAACCAAATAGTTTTTGAGGGTGAATACTGAATTATGAAATTTCCGGCCTTGGGTTGTCAAAGGACAAACGTTAACAAGCTATTTCAAAAACGTTCATCAGTGAGGCAGAAATGCATCCTTACGGTTTTTTGACGAGTACCAACAGGCTTTGGTTATAAGTTTCTATCGAAACATTTGCGTAGGTATTCATGATTTTTCAAATCAAATGTATTAGTTGAAACTGACAGACGAAATGCTCCAAAACAATCAAACTCACCGCTGACATCGTTCACCAGTCGATCGTCTGTATACATATAAATACTTGATAAAAATCAATTTATATTCCTCCCACAAAAATTATTCGTAGGGTAAAAAAGCAATGGACTTTGTAATCTTTCTCAGCTAATAATTCCTCAATCTGCGATAAATTAAAGAGCGTCTCAAACTTCGATCCCATGTTTCGAGAATATAACTAGTGGTTTTTTGATGATAAGAAATGAACAGAGTTTATCATCGTATTATTATGCTGTATCGTACGTACCTACTCGTAGTTAGCATTCATGTTTTCCGTAAAATTTGGTATAGGTCTAGAACATCAACAAATCCATTTATGGTAGGTATTGTTGGCCCTTCGTAAAATTTTTGTATATCACAAAAAACAAATTCTACGTTTAACCTTAGTAAGCCTATCTGAGCCATATTGCCAACCAGTAAGTGCAAATTACTTGATGCTTATAACATAACCTTGCTCTATGTGGCTGTGAAGCTGTTCCTAATGCGTTCATCAGTATAATATAGTATCCCATAATAAGTAGTTTAAGTGATATTCCATATTTTTATGTGTTTCTTCTTCAAATTACTTAATTCGTAGTGTCGAACCTGTTAATGTTATTCATATCATATGTGTGCATTTTCGCTTTTAAAATGAAAATACCCGGTTATTTGTAGATGTACCTCGTAACAACGATATCATCACGACGTTGCTATCTTTCTTCTGTGGCACATTTTGCAAAGATACATCATTAGCTTCGGCTTTTGGTAAGAAACTCCTAACTTATTATTATATACTTATATTTTTAGAACATTTAGAATCGATACTGCATGCTCAGCACACGCGTCCAAGACCTGCATTAAACTTTAAAAAATACGAAAAAGTTCGAAAGCATGAGAAACGATGGGCTATAGTTGTAGCTTTTGAGCATATTTTAAGTCTGTAACCAATCAAGAATGAAGAAATGCGAGATAATATTTTACTCTTGTCAATTCGTATATGAAACGTAGCTCCTCTCATTACTCCTCTGCGTTGTGTGATCTCATTGTCAGCAAAGGTGTGAAAAATGCAAAATGCTGATTATCAATGAAAAATACATTATTAAGGGATCACTGTGTGCTTGTGAAATTATTTTGAAAAGGTAAAGAGTTAGTAGTGTGGGTTGTGCCTAACTCGAAGATTGAATTATAGCTATAACCCAAAGCATTCAAAACATGTACAATGAGGATTAAATTCCGTTTGAATTGATGATTCGTTCTGAAATTTTTTCACAGTTTTCTTCCCCTTTCTGCTATAATAAAAGTAACTTATATAGGGTCTTCAAATTTTGCTAAAGAACACCAACTTATTGTTATGAAAAAATAACAAAAAAAAAAGAAAAAATCACAGGTTTCATCTTTCCTAACAACGAAAGGAGGGCATTGAAAATTAATAAAAATTTTAAAAAACTCTGGCGCAGCAAGCCTCGGTAGAAAAAGTAAATTCGAAGAAAAGAATTATGAATTTTGATAATCAAATTAATTGTCTGTAAGTTTATATGCGTTAATGGTATGTTATGATTCTATGAAATTTGTTAGCTGCTGGCAAAATATTGGACAACGTGAAATTTAAATGCATTATTTCTTTAAAAAGATAAAGTATGGTAAATAAACGTATAATTTCATATAAAATCAAAAAATATACTAAAGTTATAAAAAAAAAAAAAAGAAAACGTGAACATGGGGTTAATTTTTGTAAAAAGAAAAGTTCATGAAAATTAGAAAAAAGAGGAAAAAAAGCTTTACACGAAGTACCTTCCGGTCGATCCGCATCAAAATTAATAGAATTCTACAATAAATTATAATAAATATTCGTATCGAATTTCATACATATGGTTCCAAAATTCCGTAAGTATTTTACGACCGATATAAAAACAAAAATAGTGGTACTGGAAGTACCCTCCGGCCGATCCACACCAAAATTGATAGTGTTCTCCAATAAATTAAAATAAATATTTACGCTGAATTTCGTGGCTATTGGTGCAAAATTGAACATTTTATACCCAAAATAAAAACAAAAACGGTGGTACTGGAAGTTCCGTGCAGCCAATCCGCGTCAAAATCAATAGGTCTGGTCTTTGGCTCAGTAAAAATGTTCGTGTCAAATTTTTGCGACGTCTATCGCAGGAACAAGAAATTGACTTACATCTATCTATTCATCTATCTATCTCTATATATGTGAATTTGAGTTATTGATCCCAAAATAAACCTGAGGTCATGAAACAAGAAAGGTACCCATCTCCAACTCTTGGGGCTAATACCGCACTAAGAGTAATAAATGGATTTTCTAAAAAAACGAACTTAAAAATTAAAGTTGTTCATTTTTCGTTTTCTTTCATTTTCATATTTGTTCGGTAAACAACGAAACAACGTTACCAGCTTCACTTTATTTTTCATTATTATTTTCTCCTTCCACTTTTTACCATCGTTATCTATCCCTTCTCATACAATTCGCGCATAAAACATTGGTAAAAATTGGATGGTGGACACTTTTTCATAACTTGACTGGGTAAGCATTTTCAATGCTAAAAAAAAAAAAAATAAATACAAACTGCTAAAGTGAATTGAAATGAGAATGCCTGAATGAATCACTGTCACACTGTGTTATTTTCTGAATATTGTGGGTTACCCTTATTTTCTTGCTTCATGAATGGTCATAGCTGAGTTACACATGCGTCTTTATTTTTTCTAAGTATGTGGTAATGAAATAAATGATACCTATACTTAACCATAACTCGTTTAAAAGTTTAATTTAAAAAAAATTTTTTTTTAAAGTCTAATGTTTTTTTTTAATCTGATGCATGGCGAAAGTTAAACGTTTCAACATAAAATTTCGAAGATCGAAAGATTTTCCACTTGATATTATTTAGTAGAGTCATGATTGAAAATTGAAATGTAAGTAAGGACTGACTGAAAAGACTTGAAAAAAATTTAGCAGGAGTATTCGAACGAGCTCGTATTTCGTTAATTATAAAATTTGTAAATAAAAAAAATACAAAAACTAACTCCGACGAAAAATGTGGATTTAAAAAAAGGGATTGTGTTAAATTTTATAGCTGTTGACCTAAAATTACGCAGTTTAAAATCATTATCTCTTTTAAAGTCGAAACAAAGATGTACTTTGCATAAGTACCGTTTAGTTGCGGATCAAGGGTGGAAATTGAAAAATCTTCCCCCCAAATTCCACAAAAAAAAAAAGAAGGAATGTACGACAACAGAATTCAGAAAAAAATTTGTTAAAAAAGAAAAAAAAAGCTCAAATCCACAAAAATTTTTGTAATTCCTCTCTCCCAAAATGACACTTTGGATCCGTCACTGGTACCGTCCAGTTGATCTGCTCTAGACTGCTAACATGTTACGGTAGATTCAATTAATAAATATTTGTTTCATATTTCGTATTTATTGGTCCAAAATTAAGCATTATAGGTATAGCCAAAATATCAGCGATAATAGCGATACCGGAAGTACCGTCAGGCCGATCCGCACCGAAATCAATAGGTCAAATTCTTAGCTTAGTAGGTACTAATGTTCGTACCAAATTTCGTGATTATCGCACAAAAAATTTCGACCTGCACCTTGATTCTAAAATTTGCCTGACACCATGAAACGAAAAATGCATCCATCCCCACTCTTGGAGGCGAATACCGGATCGGAATTAATAAGTAGATTTGCATAGAAACGTAATATATCATACTTAAAAACAACTGAAAACCATCAAAAGAAGCTTTGATTTATAACCTGTTTCATGTTGAAAACCATTTAAATGATCTTTAAGTATATACGTAGATATCGTTTATAACGTTGCCATTTTGCGTGCTTCGCCATTTATAAAACTCATTTTTATTTTTGCTATTTCAATAAATGACACATAGGCTAAGTATGACCAATGTTGCCGGAGAAAATTCGTTCTTTCACTGCGTAAGTTATATTGAGATAAGGAAATTTTACCTATAACATGCTTGATGGTTGATTATCAAAAATTCTTAAACTAATCGAATTAGTTATAATTTTAGGAATGATGAAAAAAGTTTGGATCTTTCATTTTGATGTGTGTCTACAAAAATATAATAAAAAACTTGGAGAATAAATTACGAATTTTTGGGAAAAATTGTATTACAGTACTCGCCGCCAAATCCGTTTCAACTGGGCCAAGCCTGATTCGAACAAATTAAGCGAAAAACGTAATAACCACAAAAAAAGCCTAAAACAGTCAGTATATCTTCTTTCTTTTATACTATAAATGAGTAGAGCCGTTTTTGTGGACGTTTTACGGCATAATTAGGCGATCAATTTCTTCTATATTTTGGATAATAATGAGTTGTAAGCCCTAGATTTTTTTTTTTTTTTTTTTTTTTAAAGTTGAAATTTTCTTTTTGAGGCAAAATTTGTCTTTAAAGTTTTGTTGTAGTCACGCAACTTCATGGACATTTGCGGTTGGGTGCATGGTTGCGCGACAGAGGGGTACATGTTTGCACAGTGCGGGACAACCTTCAGTTGTATTTAGTCGTCCGTGTCCTTTCCAGTAGAGACGAATAAGCTTTAATATTATCATGTCAGCATGTAAAGGTCGTACTTGAAATTGAAAAGCTACTCATTATAAAATCTTTCTTATATTCGAAAGAATTGAAGTTCATTTCGAAATCTATATTCTGAGAGCTGTAATTCAGTTCAAAAGTTACAGTTTGGAATCTGTTCTTTTGAAAAAAGTTCTCAGTTTAACTTTGTGGTTTTGATTTAGTGCCAATTCTAAGATGGGAAAACATGAACAACTGGGAGCTTTAATAAGTTACAAATTTTTCAACGAAAGTTTCAGTTCTGAAGCTGTTCTGTTTGAAAGTTTGTTTTCAGTTATACTTAAGGGAATTATTTCAGTTTTAATTTTTCAATGGGAGAGTTGGAAAAACTGGGAGCGTTCATAAGTTACAAAGTTTTCAACAAAAGTTTCAGTTCTGGACCTGTTTTGTTTGAAAGTTATTCCTCAGTTCTGTCTAAGGGATTTATTTCAATGTTAATTCATCAGTGGGAATGCTTCAACAGAGAACTTTAATAAATCTCTATTCTGTGAGCTGGAATTGAGTTTATGAGTTGCAGTTTATTGAACCTGTTCTTTTAAAAGTTAGTTCTAGGTTGTTCTTTAGGGTTGTACTATTAGTTCTGAGAAGTGAAAACTCAAAAAATTGGGTTCTGTGAACAAATTAGAAACTTTGGCCTGAAAGTTTCAAAAGTGAGAGGTTCTGATGAAAGTTGGCTTTCAGTTTTTCTTTGGAATTTTTACTAAAAGTTTCAATAGTTGCCCTGTTTTGGTGAAAATTTTTTCATTTATCTAATGAATATCTAATGATTTTTGGCTTGGACCCATCCATAGGATGGGTTATGTTTGGTAGTTTATTATAATTCGTGAAATTGTTTAATTTGTTAGTACGTGATAAAAAAAATATTGAAAACAGGAAATCTGATTTTTTTTTTTTTGAAAAAAATTAGTTATTCTTGTTTTTTTCCAAGATGAAACACAACAAAATGGAAAAAATTACAATAGCACACTGTTTAAAAATACAAAAATCAGGTTTATCAACTGGTTCACTGCTCATTTTCCTCACTCTTTGTATTTTTTTTTTTTCACCGGATTAAACGAAAATTACTCCCATATTATTTGGTGAAAAACATGTAGAAAAGGCCTTTTGCTTATCTGTTCTACAAAACTTCACTGCTTTATCCGTAAAACTCGTTTAACAGGCGATGGATTAAGCAGCTACTATATTTACTTTTCTGAACAAGACACCTTTATTTATTAGGATAGTATCTCGACTTCTAAAAATGCATAATTTTTGTTGGTTATGAAAGAGCCTAGAAAATATTTAATAACACTTGCATACCAAAATTAAATGATAACGCAGTCTTATACAATTCGTTAGACTCATTCACACCGAGTGGAGTTTCATGAATTGAGAAGCATTTACTAACTCAAAAATTTTGGATTTATTCAAGATAAGGAAGTATCTTATTTTCTCATGGAAAACAATTACCTTCTTAATTGCGAGTTAGATATTTAATTCAAACCTTTGCTCGGTACCGCAGTAAGTACTCTCAAGGTTGGTCTTTTTCTTGATGCTTACGTGGATTTGTTTCTTTGACATACGCAGGTTTGTATTTTGTGAAAATTTAGCCCCTGTTCTTTTCAGAAATTAAATCCTTTGGTGTATCCTACAATCGTGTAAATTAATTGCTATGAATAGATGATTTGTCGTCAGCTTGCTACGCATTGTGTTGAATCTTTCCTTGTTTTTTTGTACAGTAACTAACTCTTGCATTTTATGTGACTCTACAATTATTCAGTGATCGAAAATATAAATAATCTTTAAATAGTGATTTTTGTTTTTTCTGTAACTCATTTCCAAAAACTTTATTGGTGAATTTTTTTTGGGGTACTGCAATAAATGTCGGTTTACTAACTGTTTTCGTTTACATTGGGGTTCACGCTTTTATTAGCTGTATTTGTGAAACATTATTTATGTTATTACTGCACTGTGAGCACAAACATTACACGTGAATTTCGTCTTACTACTGTGCATTATTCTAATTATCAACATAAACTAGCTTTTACAGGTTTTGTTTTGTTTTTTGTTGTTTTTTTTTCTCATCATATGATAACCACAGTCTCAGAAGCATAAAAGAGAAAACTGTCGGATATGGAAAATATTTTTGTTGTGTAAAAATCTTAGCACTCGTTTTACACTCTAGTAGGAGCTAAAACAAGAATTACGATCGTCGCTCATTCGTCTTACAAGTTACAATATTGTAACTGTTGGCATGTAGGTGTGTGATTGTGTGTGTGCGCAACCACACTACTATGTTTACGCGTCAATTCTTCATGAGTTCCCATTGGTACTTGCGTCTTTTGTTAGGTTAAAATCGAATTCTAATGTTGGGCAGGGTGTGGAATTTGAGAATGGATGCGTTACCACAATGGTCAGTTTGTTTTTCAGTTGACTATATTTTTTGGATTGAAAATGTAACAGATAAGCAGATTCAATAAATTTGAATATTGGAATTTTTAATCGAAAGAGATCTTCTGTAGTGGCGATTTTAGAACTCCTGATTATGTACCCATATGATGATGATACTGCATTACATTCGTTTTTATTGAAATTTTATTATAATTAATGAAAAATACAATAATTGTAATAATTAAGAACACAGTTTTCGACAATTGCTTCAATACGTATAGGCACTTCAGTATTTATTGTTATATTTTTCAAAAATAAACCTCAACATGCTATATCTTGTCTGTCTTAAAATAATATTTTGAAAACGAAGAGAAATTGCGTTGACACAAATATACGAACCATCTCTATGATCATGTAACGAGGATCTATTTCAGCAGTGATCATTTAAAATTCCAGATAGATTGAAACCTCTGTTGTGTGCGTATCTAGTTATGTCAATTCCCAATTGTTCAGTACCTTGGTACTTTGAATAGCCTATTCATTATGTAACCCTCAAAATATTTTCCTTGTTTATTTAGGACAAAATGACGTATTCAACAGGTAAATTCAATTATACATTCTGAAATGATTGAAAGTAATGCATGACTGGCCCCATTTAAGTTGGATATTTCAAATTTGAAAAAGAGGGGCTGGTGGTGGATAAACAGACTTTCTTTTTACCTTTTTTCCATTTTTTCATTAAAAAACGATTCATTTCTCTATCGTGGTCCTGAATCGCATAGAATCAATACCTACGAAATTACTATTCTAAGCTTCTTCATGATGCAGCCAAATAGAATATGAAAAAAAAAAATAGAGGAAATTGTGCATTTTCTCCAGTAGAATGAATAATGACCAACTGCGGGGATTTTCTCGGTTAGTTAGATTCATTTCTGCTCCAGTGCTTTTATAGATGATTGAGCAGTGAATGCTAAAAGGTCATTTCCCACCGAACATCAATTGACGCACTTACAATAATTACCACTGAAAACTGCCATAATATGCCGAGAAAAATGATCTCTGTTCTGCAGAGAAAAAATAATTTCAACTAGTTATCTTCTGACGATTAAATATTCACTTTTTACTTGCTAACATGACTTTTTTGTCCTCTGAGATACCATAAATGTCAAATTTTTGACGCCTATGTTGACGAAAATAAGATGTTTAAATATACTGTTGGAAAGAGCACATCTTCCTGCACTGATCAAGCTGGAATTCTATTTTGATAAATCATGATTAAAATTTAAGAATACGAATGTTTTTTTACAAGTTAATAGAACTGCTAAATTAACAAATTATATAAAAAAAAATTAAATTAAAAATATTCGAATAAAACTTAAAACTGTAAACTAAATACCTAATTAAAATAAATCTTTGAATCATAATTTATCTTATAACTCCAGAAAACCCTCAAAATATCAAACAATTAGTGCTCCACTGTGTACTAATGGGGTTTTATATTATAATTTCGCTGTGTACAACCCTTGGCCATTCCACTGTACACCCTTACGACTATTTTCATAGAGTCAATTTTGAGAATACTCTATACGATTATTTTGGATTAAAATTGTGCATATGCATAGAAGAAACATCAACTAAAAATTATAATATAATGACTTGCCTTTTGAAAATTTTGAAAAAGTAACTTTTGAAATTCGAAAGAAATAAATCACTGATAACAAAAGGAAGAATACAAGTATTCTAAAATTTTTTGGCTTAGGGTATGTGTAATGATGTTTTTAACCACTATTGGTGGTGTTCTGGACAAAAATAAAAAAATTAATTGCTACTTTTATTTGAAAAGTTCCACATGTGTTCCACTCTCCCATAAGTACCTACATTAAAAAAAAGTGGATCAAAATGGGAAAATAGTCCGAATCGCTATTTTTTCTCATGAAACAGATAATTTTCATCATCCCCGCCTTTAACTTTTTTGCGAGGTCGATTTTAATACCTCGTTTGCAAGTAAACTGGGTGAAAATGACCACCTACCAGTAATATAATATCTGTTTGGGATGAATTTAATTACTTATTTCGAACATCCATTCTTCGCACGTTCTCTTTCGTTAGCTCCACTCCTTGATAATTTATTTTATCGTATATTCACGAAAATTGAGAAAAAAGGGCATCACCTCCGCCACCCCTGTTTATGGTTCGAAATAAAATTTTTATTTTTCTTCTCCTCACCCACAGATAGCACACTTCGGTGTGGATTTTCGAAAGACATATGTCGCAGTATGATCGCCATGATGGATGTTGACAGATCCGGTAAATTGGGCCTCGAAGAATTCAAAAAATTGTGGTGCGACGTACGAGCGTGGCAGGTGAGTTTGGCAGTTCGCAGCGAACAGAAAACACACGACGAATTGAATACGATAATATACCATACTAAGCCGATTTTGCGCCTCTTTTTATTACGCACTTTTTTTCGACTTCTCATTCATAATTTTCGTTTCAGCGAGTATTCAAATTATACGACAAGGAAAACACCGGCTATCTGAGTCCATTCGAACTTCGAGAGGCTTTAGCCTCGGCAGGTTACCATTTGAACGCACACATCCTCAATATATTAAGTCACAGATACGCCGGTAAAGATGGTCGAATCGCATTGGACGACTTTATGATGTGCGCTGTTCGACTAAAATCGATGATGGGTACGTATTGCAATTTTCTGTTTTCTACCCGCTGAATGATGCGTTGGTGTTGGTCGCCACTTCCTGCGTCACTTTCCGTACGGTTTTATTTGGTTGCTGAAATTCGTTCACTTTACTTCGGCTGGATCCCCTCCAGGTGGAGGCAGGGTTGCGCGAATGCCTATTCCCGTCCATCTGCGAATGTCTGAGTGAGTGTCTAAATTCTGGCAACGTGCCTACGTCAGAAATTTTATTTCTATGTTTCTCGTCAATGGGTGCCTCCATCCGTTATGAACGAAGACCGATTTCAAGTCTCACTCTCAGCCATTATCTTGAGTTCACTTTCAGTTGGTATATATAGAAGGTATCTGGATACCATACAAAAATTCGTCCAAATATTCTAGAACTCTAAAATGGGCGCAGGTAATCTGCACATGGGCAGTAAGTCGTTTTGCGCCTGTCTTCGGTTTGTTGGTTCTATGAATCTGAAAGTTATCTAAGAATTTTCGGTACGTAAATCCAGTGAATTCTGGAAATGGGTTCAAAAACAGACAAAAAACGACCGACTGTGCATGTGTAGAAATTCCATGTTTGTTTTAGGGTTTTAGAACGATGGCACGTTTCATTTTCAATTTTCTCATTTTATAATTCAGTGGTTCCTGAAAGGTGGTCCACTGATCACCAAAGATCGGTAGAATGTTGTTTGGGGGTCCGCGAAGAGTACCCAGTTCTAAAATAAAGCATTATGGGACGAAGGTTCTGGAGTTTCTTCAGATAATTTCAAAATAGGTGGTCTTCGAAGAAAAATTCTGGCTTCACCTGGGTTCGCAAGTGAACGCTAATTGAAAACCACAGGTCTAATCATCGCAACTGGCCGTTCTGGATCTCAATTTTTCTCTTACAGCACGTTATTTTATTTGGTTCCTCACAAAAATAATTACAGTCCTTTTTACAATATTTCAAAGAGTTCCGAGCCAAAATACCAGTGAGTTTTTCTGTGTGATGGGAGAGAGAAAAAAAATCGAACTTTTTTTGTGATGATATCATGAAAACAAGAAATGTGTTGCGTATGCAACCAACATGACATATTTGTAAGTGTATAGGATTGCAGTATTTTGAGCAGTAATTGCAAAATTATCCAATTTCATGAATTAAATTTTTATTCCATTGAATGAGAGAGGGTCTGGAGAAAAAAAAGGGGGAAATAAAAAAAACGTTATTCGTTAATTTTATTCCAGCTGAGTTTATACTGATCACCTAGGGTATTGAGTCATGGCTACCGGCGGTCATTTTGAGCTATTTAATTGAAAATCTTAATTTCACTTATTAATTACATCATCTTCATTCCTTACATGAGTATTTCTTTGTTTTTTTGTGTAATGTAAATGACGAATCATATGACGATTATCTCACTTATTCATTTTAACACGCATCACTATGTTAATTTTCTATGGTGCATAACATGAATAACCCCTATGTATTATGGGATATAACACTCGTATAACAAAATATGTCAACAAACTGGAGGACGTATTTCTGAAAGAATCAGAGCGAAATTTGGCATGTGTGTACTTTGCGTCCATATCTCTGTCAATTTCGAAGGTAGGCCATATCTGCTCGTTAGTTTTAAAATGGCGGCTATTTGAAATTGAAATCTGAAGAAAATGGGGCTAGCACGTAATTCTTTATAAATCGATGGGGGTGGAACTTGGCATGTAGGTACTCGCATTCGATCTATATTTCAGTCAAGTTCAAAGACAGGTCTAATTGGCCCATTAGTTTCTAAATTATAACTTTCTGAAATTTTCGTTATGGTACTAAATATTAAATCTTAAAATGAACGCAACTCGCAATACACATAATTTGAGATTATGTCTGTTCTATTTTTATGTATTTATTTTTTTATTTTTTTGCAGAAATATTCCAAGAAAGAGCTGGTGGTCCCGATAAAGGTGTTGCAACGTTCAAACTTGACGAGTGGATCGAAACTACCTTATATTCCTGAATATTTTGTTCGTTTGTTTATTGTTTCTTTTTTTTATTTTAAATGCCTTTAAAAATTATGAAATTTTGCTTATTTTTATTTGTTTTTTTTTTTTTTTTTACTATTGATTTTTCATTACATTTCTATTCGTACTTATTCAAAAATCTCAATTTTTTAAAAAATATATCCTACCTTTTTTTTTGTTTACTCAGTTTTTCACATTGAAGGAACCTGTTGGGCAACTGGGGAGAATATGAAAATATTTTAGAAGTTTTCTATCCAACCTAATCTTATGGCATAATTTTTCATTGAGTGTGAAAGAACATAAGAGCAGATACTTGAGAGATACGTAGATCCTCGAGCATTTCGAAAGTCAAAAAAAACAAACAATGTAGGTACCTATACGCGTTGAGTATAATTAACAAAACAGTAAAGAGTTCTGATAATCTTCATTCTGACTACCTACAATTCAGTTCCACATAGCTTTCGTCTTATTATTTCATTGCCAGTAGAATAAATTTTTTGTTGATAAAAGAAAAAAAGAAAAACTGCGAATAATTTGATACATGAGCGGAGTTAAGAGGGAGGGGCAAGGGGGCAATTTCTCCCCCTAAATTTTGAAAAAAAGTGTTTTTTTTTTCGCGTATACAGCGAAAATAATTTAGAAATTTTCCATCAAAATGAAATAAAAGTATGTGCATATTTAGTTTGTCCTAAAAAAAGTTTCTGCCCACGCCCATGTCGACATCAATGTTACCTACGTCGTAACATTGTGTACGTTTATCTTATTTACTCTCACTTCAAAGGCGGATTTAGGGGGAAAACGGGAAAATTTACCTCCTCAGAAACCAAAAAAAAAAAAAAAAATTAGGAGAAAAAGGGAAGTGCGACCACAGAATCCAAATAAAAACTGTCTAAAATTTGTTGAAGAGCAAAAAAAAGTTCAACTCCACCAAATGTTTTGTCTTCCATCCCTCTAGAATGACGCTCTAGATCCGCTACTGTCTCACTTCGAACATTAAGTTAGGTTAAAAAAGAAGTACCGTAATCTTATTACAGTACGAAACATATTTCTAAACAAAACACGAAGCAAGTTTTTAATAAAACGAAATAAGTAACATTTTCGTATCGTAGGTGTACGGTAAGAAAAAAGAACAAAAAAGAGAAGAATATTTATTTAGCAAGAAAATAGATAGGTAAATACCTCGGTGAACTATACTGATAATACGATGGAAATTTTAGAATTTGGGGTCTCCAAAAAATGTTGCGAAATAGAAATTTTGTTTTACATAAATTACAAAAATATATACCTATTAGAAAATATTCGGTATAAAAAGAAAGAGTGGAGGTATTCACTTCTTTTTTCTTTTTCTTTTTTTTTTTTTCATGACAGGATGATGCACTGGTATCCACAAAAGTTTTGAACTAGTTTTGTGAAGAGGTTATTCTATGTATTTGTCTAGGTGGAAGCTCTCAAAAATTGCGGAACTTTTTGATCTGATTCGTTGAGCACCTTCTGATGAAAAGTTCTCTTCCAAAGGCCAATGATTAGTATGATCGTGCCAATGTCGCAAAACTTTCCTGTCAAAACCGTACTTTTAATATTGTTCTATTTTGAAATCAGTATTACAATAATTTCCTAAAGTTATAAGCTAACTTGTTCACATCCCAGAACTTAAACAGAATTAAAAGGCATAGTGGTTGAAGAAGAGCTCTCCAGAAAAAAGACTGGTTCATCAGTAGTCATAGAAGTGTTATGAACAAAAATGTAGAAATAATTCAGGCAGGTACAGAGCGTGAAATTGAACATCGCAATATCAGCGCATATGTATGAATATGATGATTAATTGGATAACTGAGCATAAAAAGTGTTACCAACAGAGTGATATGTAATGAAAATAAAGTGTACTCTCATATTAATAAGATGTATAAACAATAGTACCTATTATGTATTATTACGTGGGTGCGGTAAGGACAAATAGTAGAACCAAACAACTGAAGTAAACCTTACTGATCTAGCCAGGAAATCGCAGAGCAACGCCACTCAGCACCGGATTCTTGCGAAGTCCTCATTAAAAATGAGGCACGATGGTGGAAAATTATTTTGAAGAAATGAAAGATAATAAATGGAAACTAATGAGAAACTTTTTACCTTTATGGAACAACACTGGCTCATGAGTATGTCTAATGGCTTTACAGAGCTTATGTAATCGACCAATTTTTGTTCACCTTGTCAGGAACAGGGGTTAGCCAGGGTGCCCATCGTACCATTCACCCCTCAAGCTGCTCACATAACCCCTAGTATTTCTAAATCCATGATTACGATGTCATCAACCCTTCCATAACACAAATCTCATTCGAAAATTTGTAACTTAAAAATTATGGCTTCATCAACCCTCAGACTGGCCGTTCTCTATCCCTTTGACAGAGCGAGCAGCCCTCAACCCTTCGTCTGCCCTTAAAATTTCCAAGTCAATAATTATAATTCATCGCTCTTTCCGACAAAATCGGATGTGAAAAATTTTGAATAAGAAAATTTTCGAATAGATCTCCGGCTGTAAGACATATCCATGCCAATTTGATAGGTCACAGTTTCATTTTGTCTTTTCGCACCTACAATCAACGCCAAAGGTTGTGTGCTATTGGTGACTTTTCTTAAAATAGGTAAGCCTTAGCATAAGCGTTGGCTAGCACTCTGGATATCATACTACGCACTTTAACGCTATTTGGAATAGCGTAGGTATGCTAATTCCTACTGTGTACAAAGTAGAGGGGTTGGGCTACTCTGGAGCAATCTGGTTTGAAGAACAAGGTTTTTTAAAAGAGATGGTTCTTAAAACAGCTCCGGTGTGATAAAGTCTGCTCCGTGTTTCTTTCTGCTCCGATGCTCCAAAGATCAAAACGAATTTTTTTTAGTTTTTTCTGACGCTGGTTTTTGTTATTATTAGCTAAACTGAGTTCAGTTCATATCATTTGCCACTGGCATCTCATACAATCAAAAATAACGAGAGGAATCACGAGAGAAATGTTGAATGTGGGGAGCTGAAATTTTTATGAATTGTTGTACTATTATAGTTTAAAATTATGTGAAAATTTCGCCAAAATCGCACATTTAATTTTTGATATATTGCTGAAATTCCTCCAACTTCTCAACTAAATTGAATCCTTATATCATTTTAATCACTCAATGTGAACATAATTTCAGCGATATCTCGGCAACCGAGGGTAAGACTGAGCTGCAATTTTTGAGAGATATCGAAATTATGTTAACTAAGTATCCAGTGAAAATTTGGCTAAAATCGTACCCTTGGTTCTCGAAATATCGCTGAAATTCTGCGACTAGACATAAGTAGGTTATATTATTTGCATACATATTCCATATAATGAAAGATTTCAAAAGGAATTATGAGAGAACTGTTAGTTGTAGAGAGCTGAAATTTTGAAAAAATTTTCAGCTACCTAACATAACCAGAATATCTCATAGAAATTTCAGCTTTCTGCAATTAACAGTTCTCTCTTAATTTCTCTCGATAACTTTCATTGCACAGAGTGGAAAATGATGGAATTTCAGCAATATTTTGAAAACAAAATGTGCAAATTAAGCCAAATTTTTATGGAATCGTTTGTCAACATATTACATACTCGATGTCTCTATTCTCACCCAATTTCTCTTAATAACTTTTATTGTATTGAAGGGAATAAGGGATACTACTTCTTTATAGCATGAATATTGATGACAGATACTGCTCAATCCAACATGGTAAGGGTTACACTCATTATTGGTTCAATGATTTTTATTTTAAATATGATCGGAGCAGTTTCGGAGTAGGGAGTAGATTAAACAAGCTACCTACATCACTAGACGATGTGATAACAGGGTTTTTGCTTTATTTTTATATGATTTTCTTTTCTTTCTTTTTTTTTTTTAGGTTTGTTTTATTTGTTATGAAAAGTGACCCTAGGGTGACACCATTAATATCAACGGAAATAAAAAAATACAAATAATCCAGAAATTTTAGAAGTATTTTCAAAGAGAAGACACCTGTTGAAAGGGAGTGATATAGCTACATATTTTATTTAATAATACTTAACAAAGATGAAACAGTTGAAATTTAAACATTATTGTGCCACATTTTTCATAAATTTATTGCAAAATTAGAATCAAAAAATAAATGGTCACAGATAACATCATATAAACGGATGAAAATTTTATTTTTATTTTTTTACAATTAAAAAAGAAAACATAAAACACAGGTTGAAGAAAATGAAGAAGGAAAAGAAGAAAAATAAATAAATAAATATTTACATATATCGTCATAAAATAGAACATTTTATTTTCACAGTTTAAAAAAGAACATAGAACTCAGGCTGAGAAATAATGATGGAGGAAAAGGAAAAACATAGCGATTTTAATAGGGCTTTTGCAAGCAAAAAGCCTAAGAACCAGGTTTATTGAAAAACTGGGCGCAGATGAACCAGGTTCCACGAATGAACAATTTTTCCCATCACTACCAAGTAGTATGTTATTGATTATGTTGACGGGAGCTAAGTGGTATAAAGTGCAGTTCGCTGTGAAATAGATTGTAGGATCATAGGCACATTCATTATTTACACAGAACAATTGGCATCACTTTACGAATCAGAAAGCATGACTTCTGAACCCGTGGAATTTGTATTAACACTAGTACCTCCAGAGTACGATGCGAATGCATAGGCTTATATTAGGTGCATCACAAAACTTATCTGTGAGTATCAAGTACACCAAATTGGTTTCACCACACTCTAACTGAGTTGCGTGAGGCAGCACTAGCTCTGTAGCACTTAATAGCGTATGCTACTCAGCACACACAGTAGCATTGGCTACTAGCATTCAGTAGCACATGCTTGGTAGCACACAGCAGCACATACTACTTTATTTATCCGGACACTGTGGCCACTAATTAGTCCGGGTTTCCTAGAGTAAGTTAAATGGTAAAAATAAAAAAATTCCGAACATGTTAATTTTTTGCAGAGTTGTTGTCGAGGGCGTGTTATTCAACATACTAAAAGTCCTTACCCTTATCCTTTGTGATTTTTGTTCTACAAGAGGTTTTAGCCCCCGAAAATTCATTTATCTCATCAAGATGAAACGGAAAAATTTTTTTCAAATAAAAGTTGTTCCACATAAAATTTTATACCCAATTCACTATAAATATATCAACCTCGGTCTAACAGTAAAGCTGTAAGCCTTACTTAAAAAAGTTCACATTTATAGATTCATAATTTCTCATATTTTTCTGTTTCTTTGGTCAAAATATCTCGTCAGGAAAAAATTTCACTAAAAAAGTTGTTCGTTGTAAAATTTTACATATTAAGTAACTTCATTTACATTTCATTTTGCTGAGTTTTCTTAGGCTATTAAGTTTTTGGAACACTTTCATGCAGTGCTCTGGTTTCATTATTGGAGCAGTGTGCAGCATGCAAGATTATAACGGAATAATGATGGTGTGGCGTTATCAGTTTGGTGTAGGTTTCATTATGATGAAAATATTTTCTATGATTAAACGTGTCTTATTCTCGATATCTTTCTAGCTAGGAAAGTATATTAAAATTTATATATTTTTAATAAATATTTCTTCACGAATAGCTTTTTCTTGCATAATGTGTAATTCTTAACTAATCTATGATATTGTCAGCGTAAAGCGAAGACTTACAAAAATTATAGAAAGGAGTAAGAGGAAAGGCGATAAAAAATGGATGGAATTTTGTGAAACTTTCCTAACTGTTCAAAGTAAGTGTCGTAATGAATACATAAATAATGAAAGAATAGATGTCTATGTAAAAGCACAAAATCACATCACCAATAAAGAAACAATTGAAAAAGCTATCCCACTCAACCAATAGAATTACTTTAAAAAACTCTACCACTGATACTTCGCTAGAAAACCCAGTAAGGAAGATCCAGACCCCTAAGACCCCCTTAGTTCCAAAAAAATTAATTTGACCTAAAAAAATAATGTATTTTTCTTAGTGAAAATGGTATTATTGTTGGGGGAGGGGGTCGGATGGGAGGGTCGTTAAGATGTGGACCCCATCACTTCACGATCGAGGTATATACGCCCTTGTTTAGTAATATAGAAATTAAAATAGACATTTATTTGGTTAAATGGAAACGATTTTAAAAGAAAAATTACACAGTTCCCAAAACAAATTCATTTTACAGAGAATTTTGTTAAATATAAGATAATTAAATGCAGATTCAACTGCTGTATTTCAAGAACCAACATTGGGAAACAGAGCAGAGGGAGAGGACAACGTGGTTTTACTTTTTCTTCTTGCTCCTCCCTTCATTTAAGGATAGAATTTCGCCTTATCTTGTGCACTGCACTTTATGAGAACTTCAGCATAAATGGGAAAATGTTTTATTTTTTTACGAAACGGATAATTTTTATCATCCTTACCACTAACCCTGCCGTGAGGTTAATTTTAACTGCTTTTTTTGCGAGAAAACTGGGTAAAAAGAAATTGAATGATGGTAAAAAAATGCCTTTTTTTAAACATGATTAGGAAAAATGATATACTTAGTAACACTTCGGAGTATAGAAAGAAGGAATTGATTGATGCATTGTTCATGAAAATCGGTTCAACAATTGTTCTTTAGTCAGTTATCTATTGAGTAATAAACGTAAATATCCCAAGTGAACAACATAACCCTCCTTTTTTGTACTCGGAAAATAAAATAATGGCAAGCCTGTTTCCCGACCAGCTTCATTGGCTTACATGGAATTTATCTGGTCGTCTTAGCAATAGTTTTAGATTTTTTTCAAATCATTTCTAGGGATGAACTGATTAGTTGACTGAAACCGAATTTTGCAGAACGTTAGAATATTATATATTCAATGTCTGTACTAAATTTATTGAAAAATTGGGCATTTTAAAACTATTTAAGTTCCAAAAATGAGACATAATAGGATGCACCGGACGTACCATCCGGTTGATTTAGCCCAAAAACAATAGGTCACATCATTGTATAGATCCAAACAAGCGTATCAAATTTCGTGAATATTGTATGAAAATTACCATCTTCGCTGTGTTATATAGCATTTGTATGCATAAAAAAAGACAGGGTGTCCGAAAATCGTCTCCCAAGCCAAATGGGTCATGTAGAACTCATTGAGAGAAGCAAAAAATTTCATGGCCTAATCCTTTTTTTTTTTCATTATTGTTTCAGAGATACAGGCTTTCATATGAGTGTGTCGAATATGTAGCATATTCATTCAATTAAAGGCAAAATTTACAAAAGTTGACAGTACACATTGTACAATGGTTGTGGTTTCAAATCCAGACGGTGGAATTTTCTTTCTTCAAAATTTAAAAAAAAATACATTAGACAAGCTAAAATTTCAACAAATTTCTTCTGATTTCAAAAAAATTTCACTTTTAAGTACTGCAGATAGGGACTTGGTCAAAATAATGTTTTTTAATAAACTCGAGTACAATATAATGCACTCATTGAAACTCAAATTTGAAGAATTTTTCGGACTTCCTCATTTGATTTAACTATAAAAATTTTGAAAATTTGAGAGCCTTGTATCTCTGAAATAACCAATTTCAAGGCCCATGTTAATACGAATTTTCGCTTCTCTCGATGAGATCTACAAGATCTATTTGGCTTAGAAGACGATTTTTGGACACCCTGTATATGTTACTTACCGTTAAAGTATAAATCCGTGAATTCATGAAATAACTAGTTAATTCATAAAATATCTATTATGATCAGTTAAGATGTATAATATTTGCCAATTACACACTTTAACAAGTTATTTCATGAATTAATGTTGATAGGGAAAATGTAAAATCTAGGCTTAAGATAAAATAATATGATTTAATGTAAGGAAGGGGGCATATACCTAAGGGATTTATTTGTTAACACGCTTAGCCTAGACTTCGCTTCAGCTTAAAAACAGACTTTTATTAATTAAATGATGATGTAATTTCAGCTAAAAAGTTACTCTTTTTTGTAACATCATCCAAAATTCTTCACCTCAGCCGGAAATGGTCATCACGTTGAAACAAAAATAAAAATGGGTTTAAGGGAAAAAACTCACCCATTTATCCAGCAATAAGTATCTAGGCTACCTATTGAAATTACCGAAGTCGAGGCTTTTTCCCTTCATCAGATAACCTGGTCCATCAATTCCATCAAATTTTATCATCTACCAAACTTTTTAGTTTGTGCTAGCTTCAATAATTCCAGTTAATTTTGCTGGAGAAATTTTAAAAACGTAATTTTTCTCTTTGTAGTGTATCTCTCTGTTCTTTGTTTTTAAAGTAGGTTCGATTTTTCGATAATTTTTATTTCAATGATTTTTCTTTTCATTTAAATACATTTGTGTATTGGTAATTTTTCTTCAAAATAAACAGTTCTTCAGAGATGTTAGGGAGAAGAAGCCAAAGAAAAATTATCATTAATTTGTTTAGTTTCGTACTTTCCCGGATAGTGAATCGTTATTATGGAAACAACTAATTAGTTATTCTATAATTTCCCTAGTTAATGCGTGAAAAATAAAATTAATTATTTACTTTCCCTAAAATACTTCGTTATTTCATAGACAAACTCCCTAGTTATTTCATGAATTAACTCAGTTTCATACTATTATGGTTACATGTACCTATATATGCTTATAAAATATATACATATGAATTTCAGCTAATAATTCTAAAAGTTTCTTGTGGTGATGAAACGAAAAACAAACCTACTCCCACCCTTCAGTCTTAATACCAGATCAATTTTAATATGCAGATTTTCATTGAAAACCTGCATAAAAAACCTATACCATTAGCAGAAAGCCATACGTTTTAACGCACGGCCCTGCATATGGCCTGCAGGCGTTTTCGACAATCCAAAATCCATGTGTTTCTTGCTTTAGCTATTCAGTCGGCAACGCCGTTTTAATTAGGAAATAAATAAGACGTTCTGCGAAAAAAGAGCCAAAAAAAGTATCCAATTAATTTTCACAGTTCAAGTTTTTATTTTAAATTTTTAATACCTTTCCCGTAAAAAAAAAAAAAAAAAAACCTTTACCGATCTACAGAGAAGTTTTTCGTTCGTCGTGCAGGCAACGCTTATTTGCCTTGGTTGAAGGGTGAAAGGGTAGCTGTTCATCTTCACGCGCACGACCAGAACACTGGATGCTGTATAGCCCCTTCATATGCCTTCATCTTTCGTGACACACACACAGAGCTTACTCGGTGCACACCCTCCCACTCACACGCACGCACACCAACACAATTTTATGAAACTTTGGCGTTGAAGCTCTCTTTTTTTGTCTCTGTGCGTGTCTCTCTCTCTCTCTTTTGGTACAGGGTTTCATTTCAGACGCAGAATTTGTAACGTCCAAGAGTATTCTTTTACCAGAGTTTCAATCAATATCGGCGTAAAGCTTTTTTCTCGTCTTGAATTTTTTTTTCTCGGTTTTTTCATCATTTTCAGTGCAGCTGTTCAGCAGTGCGCGTAGTACGTGAGTAACGTAAAATAATGGTATCGTATACGAAATTATTTTATTTGAGTATGTGAATAAATGAAAAAATAAAATTTTTCAAACCTTACGATCCGTTTAGCTTCAAAAAAAAAAAAAAAAAAATTGTTTTCAACAAACGGTACGAAAAATGTCGATTAATTTTTTCAATATGTGATTTGCGTATAATGTTTATAAAATTTTTAATTTGTCCCCCACCCCAAATTAAATGTAAAAATTGTATCGTAAAGTAAATTTATTTTTCCACCCACTGCACGAGATATAATTAAAATATTGCCGTTTTTATTATGCGTCAACGTGCGTGTAGAGTGTACGGTGTGCTAATTTTGTTGGTTATTTCGTGTGCTCCAACTCGTGCCTACTATCATGCTAATGCGTATGCACGCATGTTGTACGATTTCCAAAATGTGACGTGCAGCTTTGAGAAACAATGCTCTTGGAAATGGTCGTCCGACAGTTTTACCAACGCTAGCAGCTCTGAACTGCAGCTAAAGTTCAAAAATCAATCTGATTTTGATCCACCAACAGCCGACGCTGATGGAAAAGAAAATGGTAAGTGTTGAGACTAAAGTTTAGGAGCATTTTATGCGAAAGGTGCCAACCAACGTATGAGCCGTGCGAAAGTCATTTGAAACAAAATGATTAGCAGGGAGGAGGGAGGAGGGCTAGTGGCATTTTGGTCCGTTGCTATGCCCTCCACAACAACGACAAAAATTCATACTTTCTGTGAAGTGCGTTGGGATACACCAATCCCCCTCAGCTCGCCCTTACCAGTATATTATATACTTTTTTGTCATACATGATCAAAAATGCAATGTTTAAAATCGCATTTTGCCAACGAAAAGTAGTGCTTTTCATTGATGAACGATAATGTAACCTCAATGTAAAGTGATTTTCCATTAACTTAGAATTTTTATTTATATGAAAAATTCACCAACCCAAGTTGAATTCAAACCTTCAACCTCTGCATTACAAATATGTCACTATACCAACTATGCTTTCATTACGAATATATTTGTTTGTTTGGATTATTTTTCCTTTTTGAAATTGCTAACAAGTACCTACAATTATTAATAGTTATTAATGGTTCTGTTTGTTGATTTCTGATCATTAAATATAAAAATTGCTCGTATGTAAACCCTCACTTTCAGACCCTGGTGTGTAATATACTATTATACTTTCTATTTCCCTTTGTAACCATTTGTAAACATTTGTATCCATTTGTGATATACCTATTTCGTTACACGGGCCTATGTCATCACAATCATGAACACGTAGTATGTTTTGTATTGCATTTCATTTTTTTTAATTTTCATTACCCTTTGTCAACTAAAATTAATATCGTCATCTTTTTCTTCCACTCTGAACTACTCTGCATATGCCAGACTTCTACAGAGTGTGTTCGGAGTTCAACCACGGGGTTTTTATTCTGTGTAAGTTCTACAAAATGGCAAAATCTCAAAAAGTTGATATCTTCAAATGTAACAGTAAAAATAAGTTTTTTTTGGTAAGAAGGACCTGTGATACAAACAGGATCACATCTTTCAAGTAGATCTATCAGGAACTATTCACTAATTTCGGGTGGGAAGTTTGGCCCTTCTTTACAACAAAAAACCTTCTCGAGTTTTCTTTGGAAAATAGAAAAACAGCTTTTCAGAGAACTAGTTTCACACTTTTATAAATAGGTGGAACAACTTATTATCAAAAATAGCTTGAGTTCGCACTTTTTCCCGTATCAAGCAAAGCTACTGTATTCTACGATAAACAGAAACTGTATCTCCTCCAATAAAATTTTTTAAGCCGAATGAATTTACTGGTTGGGACCAAATATATTTGAAATTGAGTGTAGGCGTTTCTTGTGCTAATATAGAGATAAAAAAGGACTGGTTTCACAAGTAACCTATCTCAATTGAAAATCCGACTATGGTGGACCTTTATTGTTTTCCTACTGTCAAATACTGTCTTTCCATTTGGTTCACATACCTTTCACACATTAACAAATGTGTGACCTTTTTTTTTAATTTGTAGGCTTCAGCCTTATTGGGAAATAATGTGCTATTGATCAACCTATAGGAGCATCGTTTGTAAGACGTACCTTTATATATATTATAGGACTAGGTATCATCGACATAGTGCGTTTTGTTTATCTTTGATGAAGGTTTTAGCTCCAGAGAAACCCTTTAGAGTGTAGAGAAAGAGAGATAATTTTACGTAAAACTAAATTAATATTATTTAGTGAGAGTGTGGCATTACAGATGAATAATAAAAATATCAATAAAAACTCGTGTTACTGCAAGCGAATGAATTAAATTTCTCCTAATTGTGATAAAATTGGTTATACTTGCCTGTCATTAATCATTTATCCTCACCCATGGTAAAATGCTGAAATTTTAACTATACGTAAACAAAACATGTCAATACCTACTTTATTGATACCGATACCTTTTAGATATATTTATCAACCGCAAAATATCGAATTTCGTCAATATTTTGAACAACTTGATATTTCTAGTATCGATACCTGATTTTAAAGGTATTTATTCTCTTATTACTTACAATCAGTAGACCGATTTTTAGTTATTATTTTTTTTCTTGTTATTTTGCAATTTATAGACCTGCCATAAATAGTTAGATGTGCAATCGAATAAAATTCATTTCTCTTTGTAGTTTTTATTCTATAAATTTGGTTTTCCCTTATCCATTTTTCTATATTTCAGTTAAAGCAATGACGATAAAACTTATCGAAGACTATTGAAAAATAGGTATCGAAATATGGATATTTTTACTCTTCAGTATTGGCAGGATCAATATATTGCTCAATTCTAGTATTGTAGGTACTAAATATCGATGCTTTACGTCAAGTATCAACATCTTTACCAATTTCTCTATCTTCCCTTTTTTTTTGGAGGAGGAGGAAAGGGAGGGAAATTATCAATAAAATCTTCTTTCTTTAGCAAAACATCACTAAATGCCATACCTAAAATTCGTGTAATGACATTATGGCGACGTTACAAATGCCTCAACTTGGAAATATTTCAGATGCCATACTCGATACCAACGTATCAACACTCAACAATTACTCTTCAATTTAAAATAGATTGCAAACACGACGATAAAAAATGGCGACCGTTGGAACCGTAAATTTTTACTCTCGTTAATTAGCGACACACGATCTTCAGTCATAAAAATGTCTTTAATATATCGGTGGTGTAATACTGAAATACCGGTACGAAAATACTTTAATATTAAATTAAATTTTTTATTAATGAACTCTGTGAGTTGGTTCAGCTCGAAATTTCTGACGAAAAGTTTAATAAACAACGTTGTTTTTTTTTTTTTTTTTTTTTAATCTGTTATACCAAAATACACAAAAATTTACAGACTGGAAATTCTCAAAACATACCTAATCGAGGAATACCCCAGAGTTGGAACTTTTTCAGGATTAAAAAAAAAATTCAACTTTTCAGACCCAGTGGATTTGGCTTATCCTATCAATTAGTTCTTCAAAAATTGAAAACAAAAATGTTTATTCAGGCTTAATCTTTGACTATATAGTACTGGACCAGTAAAGCTCTATAAAACTAATGTACTTTTTAATGTCAATACATGCCGGCGAAAAAGTAGGCAACCCTAGCGTACCTTCTACATATTTCAGACGTTTTGCTTGAATTCACCAATTTAGAATACATCTGATAAAGACATCACTTAAATTCACAAGGATAGCGTACATAAACACAAAGCAAAATACGTCAAAAGGTACACTCTGGTTGCCTACATAGCGTCGGCATGTCTAACCAGAAATCATATTTTTTTACTGGTCCAATACTATGTAGTCAAAGGGTTCAATGCACTGATTGATCTAATTTTAAAATACGTTCTTCATACAATGGTACATAATCAATGAAACAATGAGGGAAAATTCAACTTCGCAATAAATTGCGAAGAATTTTTCTCGAGTCTTCCATAAATTTATGGTATACCATAAAACGGGGTAATTTGGAGTTGTAAATTTGAAAATTAGCACTTTTATCACATACCCAGAGGGCTTTAGTGTCCAAAAAACTGACATTTTGAATGTGCAATCTGGTTGCTTGATATTCATGGTTTACAATGATAATAAATTTGCATCGAGTTTACTGGAATTACATATTGATAACCCAGTTCAAAATTCAGCGTCAAATAGAAGTAAAAATTTACATGAAAAACGTGCCTAAGTTTTCTACTCAAAACTAACTACAATTGAAAAAAAAAATTTTGAAGATATATTATACTCTAGGTACCAAATGAACAAACCTATACAAATTAGTGGTGCGATAATAAATTTCATTCAGCAAGGGGAAGGGGGTTATTGAATCTTATTTAATTTCATTTAGAAACAATTTTAAAACTTTGTGTGTCTCACTTTTTTTTTTAATTTTCTTGCTTGGTGTTTTGCTCTCTTACTTATCCTTCCTTGAATTTTTCGCATTATTAAACGCCTTTCCTCAAATCAAGCTTTCCCAACACTTGTCACAAAAAATACAATGCCCAACAATATACTATTATTCCAGATTTTTTACCAATTTCTTTTCAATCTTCTTCGGTATTTTCTAGAGCTTTTTCTTGAAATTTTGTTTTATGACTAATTGTGATACTCTGTATATATAGTACTGGACAAAGCTCCATAAGACCAATGTACTTTTTAATGTCAAGACAATGGAAACCCTAGCGTACCCTCTGCGTGTTTTTGACATTTTGCTTGATTTCACCAATTTAGAATACATATGATAAAGAGATCCCTTAAATTCACAAGGATAGCGTACATGAACGCAAAGAAAAATAAGTCAAATTGTACGCTCTGGTTGCCTATTTAGCGCCGGCATGTCTAGGCAGAAATCATTTTTCTTTACTGGTCCAATGCTATACTATAGTCAAAGGTTATGCTGAATCGATTTCCATTAAAACAAAATGGAGTATTTCAAAATCACCGAATTTCAGGCTTTCCTCAAGGTCGTCTTAAGGAACATATAAAGTACCCATTGCTTAACAAGTCATTGTATTGGTCTTCGTTAAGCTTACTACTACTTTAATCAAGAAAAATTTTTTTCTGTGTCCACAAGTATAGAGAATACCGTGAAGAAACTTGCAAAACCCTTTCAAAATTACTCACTCCATTTTAGGATATTTAATATCAAATCAGTAATGTCTTCACTGTACGTACGTTCAAGTGAATTTTTCCTGCACTCGCTCGTAAAAAAACAGTGGAGAGTTAAATGAATGCATTCTAACGTACGAAAAGGAACGAATAGTTTTTTAAATATTATAGAAGACAAGGTACCAGCAAAAGATATTCAGAATACCGCCGAAAAGTGTCTTCTAAGGTTCAGAAATAGACGATTGTATTTTCTGAAATCAACAAAATTCCACCATCTCAGTGGCAAAGAACTTTTTCCTCGGAATTTTTTATGCATTCTCCAAATTTTTCGAATATTTTTTGATATTTTGAGAAAGCAAAGAGAATAAACCACAATATATATATTATAAATGCTTGCATTATGTAATTTTTAATCGAAGATTGATCGTAGTTGACTTTTTAGGCCATTTAAATTTTCGATATAGCTGGTCAGGAAAACTTATCATGAAATTTGATTTATCTTTGAATTTAAGGAAGACATCGCTCCTAGGGTTAGCTGTAATATTTTTTTCCATTTTTTTGCGGTTTGAAGCAACAGAGTAAGCAAGGCCGGTTTTAAGTGGAGAATTTGAAGTATAACACCACTTTATCACCTAATGTATTCATTCGGTTGAGAATTCGTCTTGATCTAATTATTGTAAATGAAACGTGAAATCGCTTCATGAAGAACCTTTAAATGGTTATTTTATGGTTATTTTCTTTAGTAAACGTCCCTGGTAACTATTTTAGTTAATCAGTCTCTTGTAACAAATAACTGTTTAGGAGCTCAATAAGCGATTCCACAACTGTTAGTATAGGTAATCAGTACTTTGTTACATTAGAATTGTTATAGAAGTCATTAAATGTTAATTGGAATTTAGTCTAGGTAATTGTTTCATCAATTTAATTAGGGTAGGCAAAGTTGCTGTCATATCTAATTAAATTAAATTTTCAAATGAACAAAATGGCAATATTTACGTTTGATTATGAAGATTCTTATAAATTGGTAGCCTACATTTTTGACCATGCAGAGTTAGGTTGCATATTTCATCCTATAGTTCTGAAATTTGATATACTTATTTGAATCCAGATACAAATGACGCCTATTGTTTATAGTTCAGATCGGTCAAACCATACGTCCGCTACATCCCATTAGATATGTTGAATTTTTGGAGTTTAAATGGTTATGAAATGTGAAATTTTCAAGCAATAGGTGTGAAATTTTCAAGCAATAGGTATGAAATTTTGCATCTACTGATACTGAATAAGTAGGTACCTATATTATATTTTAACATTATACACAATTTAGTTCAAATATACTGAACGGGTCATTCATTGAAGTGATTTGGAAAAATCTCAAATTATTGCTAAGAAGAGAAGATACATAATGACAAGTGAACCAAAGAAGCTGGTCAGAAAGAAGGTTTGCTGTTATTTTATTTACTAAGCAATCATTTAATAACTCCTGTTCGTATTTTTATAGGCTTTTATTCTATTAACTACTGAGATTTTAAAGTATACTAATACTGCAGTCTACCTTCCGCAGCAAAATAATGTTTATTTCGTATGAAGCTAAAGACAAAAAAATAAATAAATGAAAGCTTATTGTGGAATACCTTGTCGTGAGAGATATTCTCACCAGAAGGAAATTCTATAGAATTTAAGTGTGTTCAGCCACTTCGTACATAAGTACGGGTAAGCCAGAAACAGACCGAACACTGGCAATTTTAGACCCGGTTCTGAGAGTTTATATACTGGTTTTGGCACACGCACACAGACACACTTATGTACATATACATATGTAGGTGTGTTGTAGAATTCACATCATTTCTTATTTATTGCTGAAGCAACTGATAAGAAATGACATAATGCGTTCGTGTACTGGTCCGAGACATTACCGAGATCTTTATTTATCGTTTTGTCATCGGCCAAACTTTGCATCTTACTTGCTTGTGTGTGCAAGTAAGAGCATACGAACAAACAATATATTTTATTTGCTTTGAATATAATACGCCTGATAAAGAATGGCGTGTGTACGAGATCTATAGTCCCCACAGCTACTCCCCCCAGTTTTTGCGCTGCAAAAATGATAAGTCGCATGTCTGGGGGACTTATTGAGTCTACTGCTTCCTCATTATCATCTATTTTTATTAGAGGTTAGGGGATGTTGTGTCCATGATCAATTCTTCTTCTATGCAATCTAATTCAGTTTTCTATGCAAGAAGTTGGCGAGAATTTGGGTTCTCTTTAGCCTTTTGCATGTTATTCAAATTGGATGTGTCGAAGAAGTTTTGTTTCGGCAGCGACATTTTGGATAACAGAGAAAAGATAGAAAATAATGTTTAGAAAAACACGTTTAATTTCAAAGACAGTTTCGTTTTTACTTTTGTGTATCTTCTTATCAACTTGTAGAGGGGATAGCTCTTAAAATTCTCGGCTCATGCAAGTTTTCCGGTCAAGTTCTGATCTGTTTAAGCAAAGTTATGCCTGAAATAAACTCAGAGAATATATTTTTTGAATTTTATTACAAAGGAATCTCCGCTTGTGACGTCACAACGTTGAGATTATCTTTGTGTTTGACAATAAACACACGTTGCGATGTTTATTTCCGTATCGCACCTGGATTTGTTTATTCCTGTCGTTTTCTTTTTGTTGGCATTCCTCGTTTGCTTATCTCCGGAGTTTCTTTTGTCTCACGGAATTCCAATTTTCACCGCGTATTTTTAGCGGGCTTAAACTTACGTAGTGGATATTACTTTTTTGGGAGTAAATTTTATTTTCTTCGCATTAACCTCTCAGACTTGCGAAAAGGATGGGAATTTTTACATTTTTTACTGCCTAGGGGCCTGCCTCTTTTTCATGGGCATATGGGGGCCTCCAGATCGAATGTTTTAGTGGTAACATCGTTCGAAAATTTTTCAGACTTTTTTATTTTTGGTGTTTTCTCTAATTGTGAATTTGTTTTTTCACATTTTTCGACGGATTCTTCTATGTTTGTTGGTGAATCTGTCTGTATATTTTCTACGTTCTCCCTCTGCAACCTTTTTATTCTTTTATCGTCACTTACCATGTATGCGGGCTTAAATCTGTCGATTGAAATTGTTCGAAGTTCGCCTGCAATGAGTATCACAAAGTTTTTCTCATCTCGTGATACTACTTTGTAAGGACTGGCATATGGTTTCTCCAGCGCAGATCTTATTTTTTCGTCTTTAACAAATACATGTGAGGTATTGGCCAAGTGTTTCGAGATGTAAATCAAGGGCTGGCCATGGCGAGCTGCCTGTTTTTTTGTACCATGATTTCGGGGCTAACTTCCTTCGATTCTGTGAAGAAGTCCCCTGGGAGGCGTAGCTCTTCGCCAAACGCTAATTGCACTGCAGAATGACCTGTATCTGTTTGTAGGGCAGATCAAAGGCCTAAGAGGATGGTAGGGATGGTAGGAAGTACGTCTACCCATCTCTTTGTATCATGTGACATGATAGAGGCTTTGAGAGCTCTATGCCATCTCTCGATTTTGCCATTGGCTTGAGGATGGTGAGCTGTGGTATGACTGTGTTGAACACCAAGCTTATTTGCTAACTCTTTAAAGAGCGAGCTCTCGAATTGGCGACCTTGGTCCGTAATTATGACTTCTGGTATGCCATACCTCGCAATCCAGGTGTCGTATAACCTGGCAGCTACAGTTGGAGCTGTTATCTCATATAGAGGAATTGCTTCTGGCCATCGTGTTGCCCTGTCTATTATCATTAACAGGTATCTGTGTCCTTGAGATGGTGGCAATGGGCCTACCAAGTCCATATGTACTGTTTTAAACCGCTCTGTTTGTTTGAAGGATTTGAGGGGCGAGCGAGTGTGTCTTCCTACTTTGGATTCTTGACAGTTTGGGCAACTGCGAGCCCATTTGTTGCAGTCAGACTTCATTTGTGGCCATACAAACCTTGCCAAAATTAAATTAGCACTACATTTTGGCCCAGCATGTGACAGATTATGTACACTGTTGAAAGCCAACCTGCGATATTTTACCGGTAGAAATGGCCTATTCTTACCTGTACTGATGTCACATGTTAATAAAACATCAGTACTGGGAATTTTTCACTGTCTCAATTTGAGAGTAGTATCATCGTTCGATAACAACTCTTGCAATTCTGCATCCTTAAGCTGTGCTTTAGCTATTTCAGCATAAGGCAACTGGACAGGAGCCGAGATAGCTTCGATTCTACTCAAGGCATCAGCTGGAGTGTTAAGTTCTCTACTTATATACTGAATGTTGTTAGTCAATTGACCAATATAGTCTAATTGTCGTGCTATTCTCGGCGATGTCAGTTCTGCTTTTTATGTGAAGGCATATGTTAGGGGTTTATGGTCAGTATACACAGAAAAACATCTACCCTCTAATTGGTGCCTGAAATGCTTCAACACAGCCAAAATTCTGAGAAATTCCCTATCGTATGTGCTATAGTTCTTTTCTGTTTTTGAGAGCTTCTTCGAGAAGAAAGCTAGCGGTACCTTTTATTGTCTTTATCAAGTTGGTACAGGGTTGCATCAATAGCAAAATCAGATGCATCGGTACTCACGCATAATGGCAGACTTTCTTCTGGATGAGCCAATAGAGTTGCATTTGCCAGTGTATCTTTGATTTTCTCAAAGGCCTGTTCGGTTTCTTCATTCTATTCGAGTGAAGTTTTATCTTTCTTTTTTGCTTGTCTTAATTAGTGCAAACAGCTTACTTTGTTCGGCTGCTGCATTCTTCATGCAACGTCTATAGAAGTTCACCATCCCCAAGAAACGCCTGAGTTCAGCGACATTTGAGGGCTTCGGGAAGTTCAATATTGGCTCTACTTTAATCTTCAAGGGGGAAATGCCTTCGGTCGAGACTTTGTAACCGAGGAAGTCAATTTCAGTCTGTGCATATAAGCTTTTACTTACGTTGATAGTAATCCCGGCAGCGTGTATACACTGTATGATGGCTCTTACATTCTCCTCGTGCTGTTGCTCAACGCCTTCAGAGCAAATGCAGATATCATCCACGTATGCATATGCAAACGGCAATTCCCTAAACAGTCCATTGATAAATCTCTCGAAAGTTTGTGCTGAGTTGTGAAGTCCAAACGGCATTCGAAGGTATTTGAATAGTCCAAAGGGGGTTATAACCACTGTCTTTGATACGTCCTGGTCAGCCATAGGAATTTGGTGGAATGCCCAGTTGATGTCAATTTTGGTGAACATTGTTTTACCCTTCATGTTCGCGTTAAAGTCCATTATATTGGGGACTGGGTAGCGATCAGGAACTGTTATGGCATTTAAGGCCCTGTAGTCTCCAACAATTCGCCACTCTCCACTTGCTTTTTTGGTCATGTAGATAGGGGAGCTCCATGAGCTTTTTGAGGGGTGACATACGCCCTCCTCAATGATGCGATGAAAGTACTCCCGTGCTGCTTTGAGTTTGTCAGGCAGTAACCTTCGTGCTTTAGCATGGCAAGACTGTCCTTTGGTTTCAATGTAATGAACCGTATCGTGTTTGTATGTAGGATGCCTGCAAATTGATGGTTGAGTGACTCCAGGATAGTCAGACAGGATCCGTAAGAGTTGTCCGTTGACTTTTGTACAGCTGGATATATTTGTGTCCAGTCTGTAAGCATGCGTTTTGCCATCCACACAATTTTTAGTTTCACTATTGATCAGTTTGCCGTTTTTGAGGTCAATGATCAGGCCATAATGTGCAAGGAAATCTGCAATCAGGATCGGGTTTGGAACATCAGCAACTGTGAAGGACCACGTCATATTTTCCTTAAGTCTGATGTCGACTTGGCTGGTCTCAAGTCTGTAAGCTGGAAGGTTTTGACCATTCACAGTATGGAGATAGTATTTTGGAGGAAGTACTTTCTGGTTTCTATTTACTGGCAATATACTCAAGTCTGCACCTGAGTCTATCAAGTACCATCTCCTATTAGTCCTGTCCTTTATGAACAGGCAGCATGAGTGTTTTTCCAAGGGGTCTTTGGCCGCATAGATGGCCCCTAATTCTAGTTTGATGCCTCCTTGGTATAGGATTTGCCCCACCATTTGCACCTGTTGTTGCATTTGGTGGCCTCTGCGCCAAACCTATTATGAAAGAAACAACTCTTTTCATCCCAATTTTGAGACTGGTTTTTGTAGATGATGTTCTCGGGGGAGTTGAACTCTGACCCCTGTTGTTGGTACTTGATCTACAGTCTCTGGACCGGGACTGTCGTCCTTTGCTGTTGCTACTGTTGTTGTTGTTGTTTCTTGACTTAGATCATTGTCGCCAGCTACTATTGGGTTTCGTTGAGCTTTGGCTTTTGTTCCTCTTTACTTCCTCGGTCAACTGAGCTATTTGGGCTCTAAGTTGAGTGAGTTCACCAGTCTCTGCAGATACTGCACTTACCACAGGCTTTGAACTGGTATATTCTAGCGCATTATCTGCTGATTTTGCAAGGAAGTCCAAGTCTGCGGATGTATTTATCATGGTCAAACCTACAGCGGCTAGGCATTGCACAACACTTTGAGGTAGTTGTTTGCAAAATTGGTTGCCTATGACAGAAGGGGCTACTATATTGTCCGCCTTCTATCTCAATTTCGTCATGAAGATTGAGGGTTTGTCATCCCCCATATTCATACCACCCATCACATCATCAATGATTTGGTTTTTCGTTTTTCCAAACACATTCTTTATCTTCTTGACAAACCAG
The DNA here is from genome assembly GCA_011428145.1 of Ericerus pela. NCBI lineage: Eukaryota > Metazoa > Arthropoda > Insecta > Hemiptera > Coccidae > Ericerus > Ericerus pela. Next base: position 163,354 of record WOFM01000224.1, read on the forward strand.
GCATATTTATCATCTTCTGTCAAAGGGCATTCCATAATATCCGGAATGTGGCAGATTATCTATGGGGCATGCCTCCACAGATGTGTAGGTACTGCTGGTTCAGAGTTATGTTTTCCATCTTGAACCTGCCTTCCAAGAGTGTCAACCACAAGTCTACCTCATTGGGCCAAAATTCCGGGATCTCTACCCTTCGTATATAGAAGTTGGGGTTTTGCCCTAGCTGTAATTGCTAAAGTTGCATAATCTGCACCAAGACTTCTGGTGTCAGCTGTGGCTGACTACTACCTCCCTGCGATGGTTGTGGGTTTTTGGTTGGTGGTGGGACCATTGCTGTGTCTTTCTGATGACAAGCGTATTCCACAGTACTACTTCCTTCCTTGCTAGTCAAAAACACTGGCTCCTGTGTTTGTAGGACAGGTGTTTTTGGGTCAGAACTTTGGCTTAAAGTTTGACCACTTCTCAACATTTTAACTGCTAGTTGTTCTTTATTTATTGCAGTTCCCAGTCGTGTTAATTCTGGGTGTTGAGGGCCTTCTTCCAGATTTGGTAAATTCTTAGAGTGTCGAGTCAAAGTTGGGAGGGTTGGGGGATGAGTCCAACCTTCTTCCTCCAGGTCTACTGTCTTGTTTCTCTTTGTTTATATATTTTAAAGAGAGGGGTATAAATTCCCACTTCAGCAGAATCTACTTCAAGGACCTAAAAGGTGTCTTAGTCTGCAAAAAAATATTTTTTATTTGCCAAGCAAGCGAGTTTCCATCCAGCGCACCACGCCAAATTTTTGTAATAGCGCAACGTGCCTCAAGACACCTCACAACGTATCCAAAAATCACGTCGAGGTCACCACTGTGGAATACCTTGTTGTGAGAGATATTCTCACCAGAAGGAAATTCTATAGAATTTAAGTGTGTTCAGCCACTTCGTACATAAGTACGGGTAAGCTAGAACCAGACCGAACACTGGCGATTTTAGAGCCAGTTCTGAGAGTTTATATACTGGTTTTGGCACACGCACACAGACACACTTATGTACAAATACATATGTAAGTGTGTTGTAGAATTCACGTCATTTCTTATTCATTGCTGAAGCAACTGATAAGAAATGACATAATGCGTTCGTGTACCAGTCCGACTCATTACCGAGATCTTTATCTATCGTTTTGTCATCGGCCGAACTTTGCATCTTATTTGCCTGTGTGTGCAAGTAAGAGCATACGAACAAACAATATATTTTATTTGCTATTGAATATGATACGCCTGATAAAGAATGGCGTGTGTATGAGATCTATAGTCCCTACACTTATCTTTTAAAAATGTGTTTTTAACCTAAACTTATTTAACTTTATAATACAATTCAATATGAATTTCCTGGACATTCCATTAAACCTAATTTTCACCCAACTTTCTGCCTAATTTTGATATTTTAATTTTTTATCAAATTTTTTTACCTATTTATCATATTTTATTTAGTTTTTCTTTTGATTAAGAAAACCTACATTTTCTGGCGTGATTGGTACGTTAGAATTTTTTCTTATTTTTTTCTCATTTTTTCTCATTTTGTTTTTCGGTTTATAAATCATGAAAAAGTGAGGGGTATACTCGAAGGAAAGTCTAAAAATTTGTACTCAAAGAGGCTAGAATTAAACTAAGGGCTTAAAACTTTCCTTAGGACAACACACTTGCTGAGCATATTTTTAATAGCAAGGAAACGAAGTTATTATCAGATCAAAAATCAGCGTGAGTAAAATCTGATAATTCATTATTGAGTCTGTTCTCTTGAAAAAAATTTAGTTCGATTGAAATGGTAAGTGTTATTTATTTCTTCCTCATAGCGATACTAATCAATTACATTAGTTCATTTACAAAAATTATTCATTACAACCACACATTTTCATTGAATGTGGGAAAAGAACACTTCAGAATGAGTGGGGTAACATGTCACAAAATAAATTGGGCGAAGTGTCACATTATAAATACACACTTTCTCAGGACTAAATTCATTTTTTGTCTTTCATTAACTGAATTCGCTTTAATTTCAGATTAAAAATGGTGAGAAATTACCATAGAAAAACCGAACGTGGTCTTTGAAGCCATAAAATCCGTACAAAAAAGAATGAGCATTCAGGGAGCAGCAAAAGAGTTCAAAATAAACTAAAGATCTCTTGACTACTATGTTAAGAAAGTTAAGAATGTATCTACTAATGTTTTACATCTAACCAAGAATGTTCTCCATTTATTGCTAGAACAAAGTTAACCTAATTTCAACTGAGACGTAAGTCTCCATCGAAGTGGAAGTTAATTTCAAAAAAAGCTGAAAATACCCCAAAAAATGAATGAAATAACTCCAAACAGACAATTTGACAGCGACAATGAAGAATATTTTTGCATAAAATGCCACGGACAATATGGAAACGATCGACATTACCAAATGTGGATACAATATGGGAAATGTACCTTATGATCTCACGAACATTGTACAAATTACTTAGGTGGTAAATAGATCTGTTAAATTTGTAATTGTAATGATTCTGAATAACCAAATAAAATATCAAATTTTGACTTTTTATAGATAAGAAAAGCCTGTGACTCTTCACCCCAAATTATGTGATATATCACCCCTCATTGCGCAATGTGTCACAAAAAATCTTGTTCCACAAAACAAATTAGCAAAAATTTTTATTTAGTCTACCCTAATAAAACAAATTAGGTAGGTAGAGGAGTGATGTAGACATGATTTGATACCCTTAGAAACATTCTGATGGTATTTCGCAGTCGCCAAAAAAATTCAAATTGAAAATTGTGACAATTCACCCTCGTCTCCCCCGATTCACTCAACTTTTTCCTACCTATCTTCCATAGGTTTCAAGATATTCTCATTGAAAGTGTTACTCTGACCCATAGGTACGTTTGCAAGTCAGCTTTCTGGTACCCTACTGTTTCCTGTTAATTTTTAAAAAGAAGTAGTATTTTGGCCAGCATATTTCTCGAAAACTATGAGAGATTCGAAAAAAATGAATTCGTACACTTTTATAGAAAATGTTATCAGTTTGTTTTTGGCCTCGAACCAACTGTTCTGAAGATATTCGTGAAAAATTGAAACAAGAGACACATTTTGCGATGCCGTATAGTCATAGTTCTGCTCGTACATTTGAGAACTTTTATCATCCTCATCTCTAAACACTTTAAAAGAAACCGTTTAGGTCCAAAATTTTTTTCGAATACGTATGTCCAGAAGCTCTTCGTTGAGTGCACTATAATGACTGATTTACATTAAACTGATGATTAACTTCAAAACTCTCGCAACACAAAGACTGAGAACCACTGGCCTAGATACTGTATGAACAATAAATCAGACCAACTCACCCTGTCTTTAGAAAAGTACATTTTATTTGTAAAATTCTAGTTTGCTATTTTCTCTTTAATGACCTCTGCGGCCGAAAAAGAAGCTTCTTGCTGATATTTTTTATGGAAAAATTAATTCAAACAATGGTCTCATCGTAACTTTTGACTGGAATATATTATATAATGAGGCACAAATGTGGCTAAAAATATCCCATATGTGACTCTTTTTTTCGAAATCGTCATACAAACTATCGAAGAAATTATTATAGAACGATTCGCCTGTCCCACGTTTTATAGTTGTTATATATTATTTTTGTAACATACAAACTTCAAGACCTCACCCATAGTATTAGGATAAATTCTCCAAAAAAAAAAAAAAAGATTTGCTACTACTATTTTTTTTTCTCACTTTCACTTGAACGTCTTACCTGAAATATGAGAGTTTTCGAGTATTTCTGACGTTTTAAACGCTAAAGTCATGGCAAGTTACACCGGTACGCATAATTAAGACGATAAAAGATTACTGGCGTGCGTAAAGTATGCAAAGCTGTACATTTTGCTAAAACCCTTCGTAGTTTGTTACCATAATTTTGGTTTAAATTGTATTTTCTAGTAGCGAGAAAAGTTTATACGAGTACATCGTGAAATGTCAAAAGATCTTTTTTTTGTTGTTTTGCTGCGTTTCAGCGACAATACAGAAAGTATTTTTAGGTGCTCAGATAAAACGTGACAAAAATCTCAACTGTCGGATTTGTAATCTATTTTGGCTGGTATTCTAAATTTTCTGGTTTTCATTTGTAACAGCATTAGCTAAGCCATCCGACAGTCTACCATCAAATTGATTTCCATCGGAAATCTGTGCCGAATATTGTCTCAAAAGAAGTTGTTGTTGTTCACTGAAGAAAAAATAAATGAAAAACCCTCGGAAAGGGAACCTGACACGAATTCGTTTTATGACTATCTTGATCCGAAACGTACGTAAATATTTGTCCGGTTCTGAACAAAATTAGGTATTCGTTACAATCAAAATACAGCGCTTTTGAAAAGAATAATATTTTAATATCAGAAATACAATTAAAGTTCTTTAAATTCACCCTAGACAACTAAGGAAGGTTAGATATGTTAATCGAAATGAAGTACAGGCCTAACCAAAGAGATAGTGAATTTAGGGAGACTTGCTAGTGCAGTGTTAAAAAGACTTTATGATTGGACGATTGTCCAGTGGTAGAGTAAAAAATTAATAAGCATGTTTAGAGGATAGACCAACAATGTGAAAAAAATAGATGGTGATTAAAATAGAAGAATAGGGTAGGTAAACCTATATATATAGGAAAATAGAGGAATGAAAAGAGAATAGAAGTACAGAAAATAGTATTCTACACAAGTTATCTAAACGAGTGATTGTCGATGAACTTTTTCAATGCAGAACGAGCTGTAGACAAGTACTGTAATCACAAAAAGTAGATTATTACTAGGGAAAGTTTCTTCATGCAAAAAAATTTTTTTTTCGTTGATTCCTATAGGAAATATCGACTTTAGTTTTACGATCTATAAAATTCTGAGTAAAATGAGCCATCTTGGAGAATATTTTCACGTATTTTGTGGTAAAATGAATATTTTTCATATTTTAGATATTTCTAACGAATATTAGATAATATTTGTCCAGTTCTCTCATTTTTAGTGCGTATTTATCAAAATAGCACAAAATTATTCAAGAATTTAAATAATTTCTAACTTTTTCTTCAACATTTAGAAACTTTTTTAGACTTTATTTACTATTTGTCCGACAAAATGTGATACTGCAGAAAAATTTTTGATTATTTTGGCATACTTTGCCTTTTTTATGGAGTAATTTTACTGTTTTTGGGGCTTAAAAAATTTTTTATTATTTATCGCAAGTAGTAAACTAATTGCGTGTGATATTTTTTTCAACGAATTTTCTAAAAAGAGGATATTATTTATTCTATTTAATATGTCAACTTCTTTCATCAACAGAATTTTATACAGTAATTAAATAATTATGGAAAGGTGAACTTCGTTGATTGTAGGCATCAACGTGTAAAATAGCCTTTTTTTTATATCGAAATTTCGCCACTTGCGTACGTACAAACAGCACTGTGAAGAATTAAACGAAAAAACAGTTAAGAAAAAATTTCATTTCTTTGCTAGTGAATGAATGAAAATCATTTCAAACTTTCCCGAATCGATTTGAAAATCTCTCATATTGCTAACAAAAATCGATTCAATAATAACCTCTTTTGGGTGTATGAGTTGCGAAAAATAGTTCATCCCTAGCAATTAATGTATTACCTATACAATATAATTATTTACTTAAATACGAGTTCTATGATATGACGAATAGTTAAAATAAATATATGTAACTGATACGAAAATGTATAGTTTTAAATGACCACACGTGCGGTGGCTTTCCGAAGCAGTTTAGCCGAGGGAGGTGAATTTCCCAATTTAGCCAGCATTTTTGAAACAAAAAATTTTTAACTTTTAGAAAAAGGAAAAATTGACCAAAAAAAAAAGTCATCAATTAGCACTATTTTCCAACTGCATCATCAGGGAATGATGAGACACTCCTCCTTCTGATTGAAAAGTCCCTGTTCACGTGACGTCACATTGTAACAGCCTTTCTGCACTAATTCCTACAGGGAAATGTCGAAAGTTATTTTTATACGTGGCCATTAATCTGATGCACGCAGGCTATTTATCGTTAGTCTGTGGCACGATCTACAGTCAAGGTTCGGTAGAAATAAAAAAAAAAGAAATATTAAAAAAAAAGAGCAAGAAAAAAGGAAGGAGACAAAGAAGAACGATGAGCTAAATTAATTGTAAATTAGGTATTACACCATTGAAACAATTCGTGATATTAATGACACATCAACCTTATAGTTACATAGAAATGGACAAGTCTACGTGTCAATTCAAAATCAAAGTAATTAACTGAATAAATATTGTTGGGAATGCGTATGATCGTAAGCATATCAACTCGAATTAATTAGAGAACAAATAAACAGCAACCGTGGCTACAAAATATATTCGTTGCTCTGTATGAAATTTCAGTATTCCCGGGCCTAGTGTCTGTTAAACAGTGAATTTTTTCTGTATTTTATAACTTCATTGCCGAAGAAAATGAAAAAGAATTTTGAAAACAAGAAGAGATCCTTGAAAAATTCAGTCATTTTCCTACTAGAAATTACACTTCACTAGTTGTTTGTGAGGCAGGTTGTTAATTTCAGTGAGGACCTTTGATCGTAAAAATATAAACGAAAACCCAATGAAGAAATCAAAAAAAAAAAAAGAAGAAAAAAAAAGGTGATTGCCCTTTATTTTACTCACCATGCTGCAGTAACGGGCGAAAAAAATTGAAGTTCGAGATCTTTGCCTTTGATGTAAATGAACCAGAGAATGTGAACTTATTCTTGTTTTTTCCATCTAGAACGAGGAATTAAGTATAATTTGCTTTCCAATGGTGCTTTTTCTTCGATCTAAAGAAAATCAGTCAGAAAATAAATGAAAAATTGGGGAACGAACGTACGTTTGTTGTAGAAATAAATTTTTTAATAAGCTTAGAAAGTGATGTGAACATGTGCGAGCAATAATTGATTTCTACCACCCACCTACCTACCTGTAACCAATCAAGGGTTCGTGAAATATGTTTGCCATATTGCGCCAGCAAGCGTTCGTTAAAGAAACTAAGAATATAGAGAAATTTTATTTTACTACACTTTGTGTAAGCTCGCGCCATGCTACCGATCAACATATTTATCAATTTGTTCTCTCCATTTCCTTTGAAAATCTAACATTTTTTTTTTTTTTTACATTACGTCTACCTATATTTTCAACATATTGTCGACAGCGTTATTAAAGTCAATCTTTTTGAAAACGAAATTTATTTCGAAAATGGAAAATTGTTCAAAAAGAAATCTTTTTACACTTTTACTTATTTCTTCGCTACCTATTTATCAATTTTACCTGTTTCCGGACAGCGATGTTTTTAAGAAGAAAAAAAAGTGAAAGGTAATGAGAGTTGTGTAAAAGAAAAATTGTATCTCGCATGCGATCGTACCGAAAGCCAGAGAAAGTATACAAAAATAAGAGTGAAACTAAATTAAATATTGTTGCTTCAGGGTAGTAACTATAGCGAATTTTATACTATTTTTTCATCTATTTTTTTTTTTTTTTACTATTCATTCTTTTGAAAAGCTTTTCGAGTGGCTCAACTCTATACCAATGTATACCTACGCTTGAAACAATTTTTTTGAAATTTTTTTCAAGCTGCTCGGGTGGAAAAATTTAAGATCATATGCGATGTACCAAAATCTCGTTGAATTATTGTAACGATTATTGACCCATAAATTAATTACAATTCTTATTAAATTTTTAGAAAACCTAAAAATACATTGGCGTTTGAAAAACAATTTTCAGTTCGGAAATTTTCTAAAAATTCGGCAAAAAATTAATTAATATTGTGCTTTGTATCTTATTTCTATTCATTTAGATTAGTATTCCAATAAATTTCCACAAAATTGTTACTTATACAAATTTAAATAGGTTTTTCAGTATAGCCCAAAATTAAGAAGTAATTAAGCAGTATTCAGGATTTCGAAGATAAATTCTTGGTACCCCTTTACCCTCTCTGAAATCTTAGCCATATTTAAAATAGTTTGTCCCGGTTTGAATTATATTTAAAAGCCATGAGTTCCCATGGTCTGAATTCCGTTTGATGGTAATAATGGGATTGCGGGTTCAACTCGGGTTCAACTCATAACTTTTCATTTATTATCGCTCTTCATATTGTCTTACTCCAAAAATCATTCAGGTTAGTTTTTTGGAAATTATCATAAATTCTTAACACTCCCCCCTAAGCTCATTGCTATTCCCCCATGGCAAATTGAATACACTTTCACTTCCAAGGGGTCTACATAGCGCAGTGGTTGCTTTTGCTATCAAAATGTTTCGAGTTTGTGACCAGCAGCAGCCATCGCATTCCCGTCTCAAAATGTGGCTATGTGTTAAGGGAAAAAGTCAAAAACACTCCAAAACACTGTGCCTGCTTCAACCAAAGGTCAACCAAAATTTAAAACCTTACGATCCAACCTCCGTTTTCCCTAATTTTTCTATTCAGAGAATAACAGCCGGTCGTCAGTCTAATTCCATTCCAGTAAAGAAAATCAAGGAAAAAATGTAGGGTCATTCGGGACAAATTTTCCATGTCTTCAAATTTTCCAGTTGCCATAAACTTAGGTAAAAATACTTTGGTACATCTTGTATGACTGTATAAGGTAATTCCGGAGGTAAGCGTTGTATTGTATTAATGTTGGACATTAAATTGATGAATTGTGCATATTTGTAGAGTTATTTAAATATATTATGTTGAATTATTCTAAACTGGGTTGAACAACGAAAATAAGATAAACCAACATCGACATGGGGGTGAAGTTGGGGAAGGTGGATGAGGTAGTATAAAAATCTTATGTGGTCATGTGGCTGATAGTTTTTGATCTAACCGAGTGGGGACTCCCAGGAGTGCTGGATACCTGGCTTATTCACCAAACACTGAACTCATAAATTTTGTTTTTCTGATCTTTTGAATTTGTGAAATGATGTTTAGTCTCAACGGTGGTGAAATTCTTTTTTGGTAAAGCCACTTCCTGGGGTTATCACATCTTGTAAAAAAGTTAGAAAAAAGTCTGTAGCTCACAAGCCCTGCTAGAAAATGCTGGTTAGGCTGGTTACAAATACATCTTTTCATTGGCTTACCATGATTATGAAGTTTTTTACGTGGTCAAAGGCGGGTGAGTACACTGAATAATTTATTTGAAATTTTTATTTATCAACCATTGTTTTGGAGCATCCATAGCACCACCAAATAATTTTCTGAATGATCCCTCGGCTGATAAAAACGCCTTTGCTTGGTACGTTTGTTGTCTGAAAAATATTAATTGTTCTTCACAAAATAAAACCTCCGAACAGCTCTAATAGTAAATTAATTTTCAGGTTGGGTACTTTCCGATTACATTGGCTACGAATGTAATAAGTTTTTTGGTAGAGAATTAATGGTGACAAATTTTTTTTCTGTATCAACTTCAGTCTTTACATCTTATCAGTCAGATTTAAACGGTTTAATAAAGATGAAGAATTCGATTAAATTATATTTATTCAGAAATGGCAATATACTATTTGCCTAGTGGGGTATCTCCGAATGGCCTTTTAATGATGACATCGTTTCTAAGTTGCTATCCCTTTTATCAGAATGTCTTTCGAGATAATTTACCAGCCCCCACGAATAATGGAATGGAGCTAAACATCAAAAAGTACATCATGTAACGAACACTTTAAAAAAATTTCTCGTTAATTCTTATTCAGAACCTATTCTTTAGCCCCTTTCCGCCTTTTTTTTTGTAATTTCCTGAATCATCAAGAATTTAATTCGACTTTAAAACTGATTTTTTTTCCTTAATCTTGCCTTGGAAACAAGGGAAAAGTACAAACGAACAGCAATTTTGTACTTTTTCACCGATCACTTGAAATATACCATCATCACCTACGAGCAAACAATATTTATAAATACGTCTGTTAATTAAAAATAAACGGCAGGAAATATAGTCGCCATTCGAATGCCAAATTTTTGTTTTTTTTCGCTTTTTTTTGTCTGCTGTACGTTTGCCAACATACAATGCGTTCGACGAGTGTTAAATGGACCCTGGTGACAATGAACGAAACGCAAAAACAGTTTTTTTTTTTCCCTCTTAAATCGTTGTTATTTAAATTAAAGTACCTACCTAATAACGTTCTTTTAAATTCACACTTATTTATTTGGGAAAGAGCATCTAGGATAATTATTGTTCCTCACCTTTTCAAGTACCTACTCAGTCTTCTCGATTGCGTTTCATTTTGATGATGAAGTGAAAAAAAATGACTTATCATTTGCTCAATCAGCTACCCATCTATATTAACAAAATTATAGGATAAAAGCGTTGTCTATGCATAACCGGAGAACTGCTGAACGGATTTTAATGCTGTTTCGCAGATTTATTTTTGTTATCCCAATAAAAGTTAAATGAATCCCCAAAAATTTCATATTTTATGCGGCTCGCCTTCTTTGAGATATGGAATGCCAAAAAGTGACAAAATTGAAATATAGTCGTAGCAGTCATAGGCCTGTAAATTAAAGTATTTGAAAATGAAATAATATTATTTTTACAAAGGTAGGACTTTGGAAATGTAATGGAGATGGTTCCCTAAGTTAGTGATAAAACGACCCAAGCCCCATTCTGTGCCTCTACGAAGTGAGATTCTTCTTGAAAACAAATGTAGCACATAGGTGGGCGTGTTTTTAAGATAGTTTCATTGTTTCCAACAGACATAGTTTACTGAAGAAAATGGAACACAATAATTTTTGGCATTCAGCTCTTAAAATCGTGTCAATTATTTATTATTTTTCCAAAGTAAAATTCACTTATATTTTGTAATTACAGAATTCAGAGGATCCTAACAACTTTGTGTAACTAGTTATAATTTTAATTGCATTTGTTTTTGTTTTTGTTTTTTTACGGAGATCGGAAAAGAGATAGAGGGAATGGGAGAAATGGAGAGCTAAAGAGAGAAATGAGGAGAGGGAGGGGAAAAGTGAGAATGATATAGAGTGGGAGGGTGATTGAGAGGAAAAGGAAGAGAAGGAGTGGTGAGAAACGAGGAACCATAGGTGACACCGCGTATAACAACTAGCAGTACTGAGAAGGAGAAGTAACGTGTGTTTCTGTGAAATGTTTGCCCGCATTGTGATAGGTGTATACAGGCGGAGCCTACATGACACCTTCATTATTTACGATTTTTCGAAGGACGTAGTGAGCAGCTGCCTCCAAAAAATGAGATGAAAATTGTAGTCAGGAACACCAGTCTAGAAATTAGTACCCACTGGTAATACCTTACCTGACGTGAATATTAAACACCCACGATAGCAATCATTAGTTGAAAATACTTTCTGGTTGTTTTTTTTTTTTCCATTTTTTCCCCAAAAATTTTCACCGGATGTACCCTACCGATGTTATTTATGAGCCAAAATGTAATTTTAAACCTTTCGAATAGATGCGTTTGAATTTTGACTTTATGTTATGTGGGGACATTACTTGTATGAGGTAATAGGGGCTCGCACGCCTCGACGACAGTCGCCGCCCAAAGGCTGGCAATAATTGTCTTTATGACGTTAAACGAATTTACACTGGTGCGTTTGTATGTTTGTACCTGTACGTATGTACAGGTAAGATACATTATACGGGCTGAGATCAATTACCTGATAATGATCTCGGTAATGTCATGACCCGGTACCAAATGCACTGCGTCGTTTCTTATCACCTCAACGGAGACAAGAAACGACGTAACGCATGACATAATTACGTACATATACATATGCATGTGTGTCTGTGTGCGTGTACCAAATCCTGTATATAAACTTTCAGAACTGGCTCAAAAATTGCCAGTGTTCGCTGAGGATTTGGCTCTCCCATACTTAATCGTATGAAGTGGCAGAACATGCAAATACTGTTGAAGACCTTCTAGTGTGAATATCTCTCACAACAAGGTATTCCACAGTGGTGACCCCGACGTGATTTTTTGGCTACGTCATGGGTGTCTAGGCGCGTTGCGCTAATTCTAAAACAAGGCGCGGTGCGCTGGCGAGTTACTCGCTTGTAATACAAATATTTTTACAGACCTAGACACCTTTGGTTGTCGAAGCAGAGGTCAGACTTTGAAAGTGGGAAATTAAACCCCCCCTTCCAAATATATTTGCCGGAAGGGAACCAAGAGAAGTAGACCTGGAGGAACAAAGTTGCCCTCATCCGCCAACTCCTCCAGCTTTGACCAGAGACTCAGAAGTCTTTGAGACTCCGGAAAAACAAAAACGAATCCGGAGGCCAGAAGCCTTGCGTTTGGGAGCTGTAGTCAATTCGAACGAGACAACAGCTTGTACCCTCAGAAGTGGTCATCTTTTGAGCCAAGACTCCGACCCTTTGACACCAGACCGACAACCGACGGCGTCTGGTGGAAACTTTGCCGAAAATAAAAACGAAGTATAGCAAACAACAATGCCAAATGGAAATGGAACTACAACGAACCTATCGTCAAATCAGCCAGGAACTGGTGGAAGTGGTCAGCCACAGCTGACCCCTGAAGTACTTGCACAGCTACTACAGCTGTTGCAGATGCAGACTCCGCAGAACCCTGCAATCCAAAGGAGGAGGATTGAGATTCCGGAATTTTTACCAAACGGGGTGGAACTCCGGTTAACTCTCCTCGAAGGTCGTTTTAAAACAGAAAACTTACGAAACAACCAGAAGTACTCCCACATTTGTAGCGGCATGCCCACAGAAATAATACGCCACATTCCGGATGTCATGGAATGCCCTCTGACGGAAGTAGACAAATACAGTTGGTTCTACAAGAAAATTAGAAATGTGTGGTAAAACTCAAAACCAAATTATTGATGATGTTATGGGTGGAATGAAGATTGGAGATGATAAACCCTCCACCTTCATGGCCAAATTAAGACAGAAGGCCGACAATATTGTATCACCGTCAGTCATTGGGAACCAGTTCTGCAAACAACTGCCCCAACATGTTGTGCAGTGTCTGGCAGCTATAGGTACCACAGTGATCAACAACTCCGAGGACCTAGACTTCTTGGCAAAGAGTGCCGATAGCGCATTAGAACACTCGAGATCAACATCCTCGATCAGTGCAGTATCGGCAGAGACCGGAGAACTAGCCCAGCTTAGAGCCCAGATAGCTCAGCTGACTAGTGAAGTAAAGAAGAAGAACAGTAACAGCAACTCACGAAATAGTAGAAGTAACAACCGCTCAAAAAGCAGGAGCAATAATAGAAACAACGACAGGAAATCCAGGTCAAGAGACCGTAAGAGTAATTCTACAAGGAGTCAGAGTCCAACTCCCCCTAGAAGAACATCGTCCCCCAAACCCCGGTCTCAAAACTGGGACGATAAATCCTGCTTCTTTCATAACAGATTTGGCGCAGAAGCCACCAAGTGCAACAACAGATGCCAATGGTGGGGAAAATCATACAGTAAGTCGTCAAACTAGAAAGAGGGGTCGTCTATGCGGCTGAAGATCCCTCGAAAAAGTATTCACGCTGCCTGTTCATCAAGGACAGGACAAATAGGAGACATTACCTAATAGACTCAGGTGCTGACTTGAGTATTTTGCCAGTAAATAAGAACCAAAAGGCATTTCCTCCGAAATACTACCTCCGAACTGTGAATGGTCAAAACCTTCCAGCTTACGGAATAGAATCCAGCAAAGTAAGCATTGGTTTGCGAAGAGACATGACGTGGTCCTTCACAATTGCGGACATTCCAACTCCGATCCTGGGTGCAGATTTTCTCGCGCACTACGGCCTGGTCATCGACCTCAAAATGGAAAAATCATAGACAATAATACTGGTCTATGGGTGGAAGGCAAAACGTTAGCGTACCCAACTGGACACCAACATATCCAGCTGCACAAAAGTCGACGAACAATTCCTACGGATTCTGTCAGACTATCCTGGAGTTACTCAACCATCGATTCGCAGGCATCCGACCTATAAACATGACACCGTTCATTACATAGAAACCAAAGGACAGCCTTGCCATGCTAGAGCCCGCAGGCTACTGCCTGATAAACTCAAAGCAGCACGGGAATACTATGATCGCATAATAGGAGAAGGCATATGCCGCCCCTCAAAAAGCTCATGGAGTTCCCCGATCCACATGACCAAAAAAGCCAGTGGAGAGTGGCGAATCGTTGGAGACTACAGGGCCTTAAATGCCAAAACAGTTCCTGACCGCTATCCAGTCCCAATTCAATGCGAATATGAAGGGTAAAACGATGTTCACAAAAATCGACATCAACTGGGCATTCCACCAAATTCCAATGGCCGAACAGGACATCCCAAAGACAGTGGTCATAACCGCCTTTGGTTTATTCGAATACCTTCGAATGCCGTTTGGACTCCGTAATTCTGCACAAACTTTCCAAAGATTTATCAATGGACTGTTTATGGATTTGCCATTTGCCTATGCATATTTGGATGACATATGCATTTGCTCAGAAGGCGGTGAGCAACAGCACGAGAAGAATGTAAGAACCATCGTACAACGTATACACGCTGCTGGACTTACCATCAATGTTGGAAAAAGTTTATACAAACAATCAAAGATTGACTTTCTCGGCTATCAAGTCTCAACCGAAGGCATTTCCCCTTTGAAGACCAAGGTAGAGCCCACACTGAAATTCCCAAAACCCTCAAACATTTCAGAACTCTGACGCTTCTTGGGGATGGTGAATTTCTACAGACGTTGCATTAATAAAAACAAATAAGAAAGAAGATAAAACTCCACTCGACTGGACTGAAGAAGCTGAAAAAGCCTTCGAAAAAATAAAAGAAACACTGGCAAATGCAACTCTACTAGCTCACCCAGATGAAAGTCTGCCATTATGTGTTGCAACTGATGCATCCGACTTTGCTATTGGTGCAACACTGTACCAAAAGGACAATGACAAGAAGTTACCGCTCGCTTTCTTCTCCAGAAAGCTATCAAAAACCGAGAAGAACTACAGCACATACGACAGGAAGTTACTGGGAATATTCGCTGCGTTGAAACATTTCGGCACCAATTAGAGGGTAGATGTTTCACTGTGTATACAGATCATAAACCCCTAACACATGCTTTCACGCAAAAGACAGAACCAGCTCCCCGAGAAGAGCTCGACAATTGGACTACATAGGACAGTTGACTACGGACATTCAGTATATAAGTGGAGAACTCAACATTCCAGCTGATGCTCTTAGTAGGATCGAAGCCATCTCGGCACCGTCTCAATTACCTTACACTGAAATAACTAAAGAACAGTTAAGGGATGCAGAATTGCAAGAACTGTTGTCGAACGATGACACAGCTCTCAAATTGAGACAACGGAAAATCCCTGGTACTAATGTCTTACTAACATGCGACATTAGTACAGGCAAGAATAGGCCATTCTTGCCGATAATGTATCGCAAATTGGCTTTCAGTAGCATGCACAATCTATCGCACCCTGGACCAAAATGCACTGCTGGATTAGTATCATGAAGATTTGTTTTGCCTCGGATGAAGTCCGACTACAACAAATGGGCTCGCAGTTGCCTGAATTGCCAAGAGTCCAAAGTAGGAAGACACACTCGTTCGCCTCTCAAATCTTTCAAACAAATGGAGCGGTTTAAAACAATACACATAGACTTGGTGGGTTCATTACCCCCATCCCAAAGACACAGATACCTGTTAACGATGATTGATAGAGCAACCCGATGGCCAGAGGCAGTTCCTCTCTATGAGATGACAGCTCCCATGGTAGCTGCCAGGTTATACGACACCTTGATTGCCCGCTATGGCGTACCTGAAGTCATCATCACGGACCAGGGTCGTCAATTTGAAAGCTCGCTCTTTCAAGATCTGTCTAAGAAGCTTGGTGCACAACACAATCACACCACAGCTTACCATCCTCAAGCAAACGGTAAAGTTGAGCGATGGCACAGAGCTTTGAAAGCCTCCATCATGGCTTGCGACACCAAGAGATGGGTTGACATACTACCAACCATCCTCTTGGGCCTTCGATCTGCTCTTCAAACGGACACGGGTCACTCTGCGTCGCAATTAGCGCTCGGCGAAGAGTTACTCCTACCAGGGGACTTTTTCACTCACTCGAAAGAAATTAGCCCCGAAACGCTCGTCCAAAACATACGGACTGATGCTAGTAGTTTTTTGAAACAGGCAGCTCGTCATGGCCAACCAAAGATTTATGTCTCCAAACACTTGGCCACAACATCTCACGTGTTTGTCAGAGACGAGAAAATAAGATCTTCGTTGGAGAAACCATACGCCAGTCCTTATAAGGTTGTATCACGAGATGACAAGAATTTCGTGATACTAATTGCAGGTGAAGAAATAACGATTTCAATTGACAGATTGAAACCTGCGTACCTTATAAATGACGACAGAAAAATGCTCCAAAGAGCAATAAGGAAGACGACAGACAAGGAAACAGTAGAAGAACAGACCGTACATTCCGATACTACACAACTACGAAAAGTTTAGGACAACTCAGTCGAAAAAGGTGATAAACCACGAAAATCACCAGAAGAAAAAATAAAAATAAAGAAAACGGTGAAGTTTAGTGACGAGATTGTCAAAATACAATACGATCCATCGGCCCCCTTAAGCCCTCGAAAAAGAGGCAGGCCCCTTGGCTGTAAGAAGCAAAAAAACCAAATTCCAACTCGAAAATCTGAAAGATTAGCAAGGAGAAACTAAAAATATTCACGAAAGTTAATATCCTCTGCGGAAAATACAAACCCGCATAAAAATACGTACGAGAATCTGGGAATATTTGTAACAAAAGAAATTCCTCAGATAAGCAGAGAAAAATTGCGTGCAATAAAAACACGACACGAATAAACAAATCCACGTGCAATACGGAAGAAAAACATTGCAACGTGTTTCTATTGACAAACAATACAGATAACAAAATAGTCAATAGATCTTGACGTCACAAATGAAGAGTGCATTCCTTTGTGAAATACAAAATTCAAAGTACGAAAATTCAAACATGCTTAACTCTGCTTGTACTTAACCAATTTGAACCGGAAAACTTTTCAGCTAAAGAATATTCTATGCACTATCCCCTCCGAACATGTCTGAAACGAGATAACGACTTGGAATAAAGCTGCGATCGAAAATATTCTCGCAAAGTTTTTCACTCGCCTATCTGCTGTTGACTGTGACACGCCGAATATTTTCTATCATTTCTTCTTTTAATTTTCTCGCTATTTTTTCCTGTTTTCCTTCCTTACATCATGTCGTCCCCAACCAAAACATCGTTTTCAACCCCCGACTTCCAATTCGTAGTTCCACCCGTACCTCAGCCTGTGAAGACGAAGGAACAAATGGAACACGAAAAGGAAATAGAAAGGATTGAAAACGAGCTATTGATGGACACGAGATCGGCTGTGGACATCGTTGAGATGATGTCCACACCCCTTCCTGCCCTGATCTTGCCCCCGAAATCGCCGGAGAAGAGACCGAGAGTGGAGTGCCCACCCCTGGAGTCTTCAGCCCTGGTGAAATTGGAGGCAAGAAGGCAACACCAGGCGGATGAGGTGCAAAAACCATGCCCTCCCCCCGCCTTAAGCCTGACCTACAAGGCATCGGGGAATTCGATGTATCGAAGGCCAAAGCTTATAACCCCGTCTGATCCTCGCCTTTCCTGCCATTCCCAACCATATTCCCGTTCGGCTCCACCACAAAGACCGCCTAGACGAAGGGGACAGGCCAGCAGGGATGCCTACCAGGCCCGGTTTGATGCACGGAAGCAATCGTACGAGTGCGTAGGGGCTGCGGTAGGCTCAGCCCTCGCTAAATGGGAGAAGGATCAGAGGCAGCAGTAGACTCGATAAGTCCCCCCAGGCACGCGACTTATCATTTTTGCAGTGTGAAAACTGGGGGGAGTAGCTGTGGGGACATTACTTGTATGAGGTAATAGGGGCTTGCACCCCTCAACGACAGTCGCCGCCCAAAGGCTGGCAATAATCGTCTTTATGACGTTAAACGAATTTACAGTGGTGCGTTTGTATGTTCGTACCTGTACGTACGTACAGGTAAGATACATTATACGGGCCGAGATCAATTACCTGATAACGATCTTGGTAATGTCACGACCCGGTACCAAACGCACTGCGTCGTTTCTTATCACCTCAATGGAGACAAGAAACAACGTAACGCATGACATAATTACGTACATATACGTATGCATGTGTGTCTGTGTGCGTGTACCAAATCCTGTATATAAACTCTCAGAACCGGCTCAAAAATCGCCAGTGTTCGCCGAGGATTTGGCTCTCCCATACTTAATCGTATGAAGTGGCAGAACACGCAAATACTGTTGAAGACCTTCTAGTGTGAATATCTCTCACGACAAGGTATTCCACATGTTAAAATTTTCTCGTTTGAAAAACATGAAGTAGGTAGCCAAATCGAAAAACATGTAGGAAGAAGATTGAATCAGAATTTTGAATAACCTTTCGTTCCTTCCTTAAAACCAAATGAAAACGAAAGTGTTGCATTTTGAGTCGGTACGGAAGTTGATAAATAAAGAAGTCCAGAATCAATTTACCCTTGTTAAAACTTTGATTTTTCTGGAAATTCCAACACGTATAGCAAGCCTCCATCCTCACAAATTGTAATTAGCAAAGGAAAATTCCGATACTGACAGGTACGGTCTGTCATGATAATAATAAATTTTATGAAATAAACCCCCTTAAATTTTTCGCACCCTCCGACGTATTCCTCGTAAAAATAAATAAAAATTAAATTAAATAAATTCCCTAATAATAAGCAAATTTGCCATGAGCGCCTAGGTTGCTCACTCGAACATTTTTCCTCCCACCATCTTTAAACTTTTTCTCTCTCTTCTAAATTTCTAATACTTACCCCTTATGTCACCAACTTTTGTTTATTCTCGGTGGTCTGAAATAATAAGTACCAGCATGTACCTCGATACAATTGTAATTGGTTTCTGTTTTTCCCCTTATTTTTTTGTTGATTGACTGGCAAAATTCTTACCCATACTGTAAACTTTTTCTCACCAAATCCATCAACCAGCATCTGTACGTCTTTCATGCAGCTCTTATTTTTGTCTTTTTATCTGATTTTTATTTCAATACATTGTTTTTATATAACATGGATTAATTTTTTTCTACTTGGGCATTTGGGCCCATGATCGGACAAATAGCAACGCAATTTTCTTTTCTTTTCTTATCAATGAACACCCACTCGGTTTTTACAAACTCGAATTTTACCCACTTGGTTTTTAAAGCACTCAGCTTTTTTGGTTTTCTTTTATGAAACTTCAGCATGGTATAAAGTGGGTCAAAAAATGATACCTGACTAGCTGTGCAGGTCTGGACAGAAACCACACTTGGACATCTTAATTAAGTGCTCTAAAAATATATTGGCATTGCTATGGTAAAACAACACTACCCGGCTTCGCATGCCACAATACTAATACAAAGTTTGGAAGCCTTAGTATTTGCAAAATGATTTAAAAGAACCAAGATATTTGACTTAAGTTGTTCGAGTTTTCTGTAAAATGTTTTTCCAAACTCGCTCATATTGTTTTTTGGATTTCTACATTCACATTTTGTATAATATAAAAAAGAAGTCAACTAATACAAACTGTCAAAGTCCATAATGTTAACATTGTAGGATGAATGCAGTTCAATGAAATGCATCCTATAGCTTGACCAATTGTCAGCTGTTGTTCTAAATCAGCAGCGTAGTTATGGTGGTGAAGGGACGATTTCCACAAAAAATTCACCTCTCATAGGCCCCTAAGAAATATGATAATAAAAATTAAAATTAAACTAGAAGTATACTGGATGATAAATTGGTAGCATTAGTCGAAAAAAAGCGTTACCTCACTATATCCATAGGCCCCGAAAATTTGTATGCCCAGTCCCACAGTAGATCAGTCACGGACTGACGTCATCGTGTTGTGATCAGTTGAAACTGGGTCCAAAGAAACAATTTAACCAATCTATTTTGTTCAGTAAGAAAAGTGAAGGAACATTTTCAAAGGCGTAGAAATTATAAAAATTGTTGTACAGTTAGCATGTGATACCTTGAACAGTATGATTTACTTTTTACCTCATTGTTTTTTCTATTTTTCGTAATCGTATGGGAATTTATACGGGTTTGCGATAACAATATAAATTTGTTTGAATCTAAAATCGTCTTCTTGTAACTGTTGATGCATTTCAGGTAGGTTGTGACGTCACACGTGACTGATCTATATAGTCTAATTAAAACAAAAATCTAGCTACCCTACTATCATCAATGTTGAAAAAATTAGTGGTCTACTGTAAGCATATATCTATTCCTTATATGCATTGACTATATATACGGTTAATCGTGCCATGGCACTGTTCCAACAATGGGTTTTTAATTAAGAAACCAAGAATGGTACTACGTTGCAAATAGGGTTCCACCGATTGCCTTTTCTAAACAAAGTCAAAATAAACTATTGTGAAACGATGGATAGGTTTAATGAAATCGTATAGGTCAAACTTAAATTTAGATGTAGGCAAGCTTAATACACACAAATTTTTCACAATTTCTCGCCAACAACTTATAGTGTTTTGACATATTCAGCTTGACAGAGTTGTTATTTTTTTTCCGAAAAAATTTGCTTTTAAGTAAGAAAAATATGTAATTATCCGGAATTCTAGAATTTTTGAAACATGAATCGGAAAAATTGATAATTTCAACTTTGCTGTGGTCTTCGCTCTGTCACATCGTTTCATATCGACAAAAAACAAAATTGAAAAACTCGTCTTTCGCAGGTTATTCTATCCCTTTTTTATATTTTCATAATTAATAAACGCTTCGCTGCTGTGTTTTGCCCGAGAAGAAAAATATAAGAGAAGAAAATGCTTTTACAATCTTCTACGCCCAGGGTTGCGCCGTTGGCTGGATTTTTGAAATAGCTCGACATTTCGACGAAAAGCTGCACAAAATTATGGCAGTATGTGTAAAGCTTGTTTCGAGATATACTGACGTAAACACAAGGCGAAGTCGTGTGGAAAGTGACGGAACAGATGAACCATAATTTACCACCGCCAAGGGATTACAATAAAATAGAGAGACTGATTTTCACTTAAGTTGCTTATGGGTATTTTCTTTTGATAAAAGTTGCTCATGTTGAAAGTAAACCGCCGCGTTTATGATTTTCAGCTGTCGGAAAAATTGTAAACTATTGTTTCCGAAGGAATGCCTGTCACTGACTTTTTACGTGTTGTAAAATGTTTACGTGAATATTCATTGGTGTAGAATAGAGAAAGAAGAAAAAAAGAAAAAGAAAAATTAGAGAATCCAAGTTTATTGTATCATTTAGAGTAATGATATCGCATTAATTGACATAACACGTGCTCAGTCTTATACATTATATATAATACATATATATATATATAGAAAAATATAATTTCGATGGAATTTTTTCTATATTTTAACAGTTATGCTCAAACGAAGCTATTAACTTAGGCCAATACAAGTGGGTTTATTAGTTTTTTTTGTTGTTTTTTTTTTAAGGGTAAATATGGCTATAGTTGAGAAAATTTTACTTATAAATTTTAACTTTAGTAGGTATGGTTTCTAAACGTTTCGGTATTTTTAGTGAATGATAAATACAATATTTGAGACGTAAGAAATGTTGAAAATCAATTTTGTAAACATTCATTATTTTTTGATCAAATAAAATATGTTGCCTATTTTTCGCTGTGGTTTTCTCATGATACATCGGTAAACCGTTAAGTTATTTTCCTTTTTTAAATATTTTATTTCATTTTCCGCCGAAAAAATTGACGTTTTCCTTGTAAAATTTATTCAGTTTAGTTCCAAAATTATTCTCCCATCAAAATTCACGTGTATGTTATATTTTAACCGACATTCTATCTTCCTTACATTTTCAGATTCATCTGCTTGTCGTATCTTTTACTTTATATAATACACATGTTCCTGTTTCTTACTCTCTTTTCGATACCCTCCTTCCCCACTCCGCCTTAACTAACTAACCATTACAGTTAATCTTTTCTTCTTTTTTTTCATTACATTTGCTTTACACAAGATAAACTTCTGCTTTCGCTTGTATATTTTATTTTATTTTTCAGCTTATATCTTCTACTTGTATTTCATTGGCTATAGGATATTTTAATTTCATAAGTTACTAACCGACTGGCTTTTTCCCCATTTAATTCTATTTTGTACATAATATACTAATTTCTTTTTATTACACTATTTTTCTTCTTCCATCTCTTATGTTTGACAAAATTAGGAGAATAACGGAAAAACCTAATTAAATCTCACTTCTAAATTTTTAAACTTTTTATTTTATGTTTGATGAAACCAAGTACAGTACTAGGTCTAACCTCACATGGTCCTTTCACCTTTTAACTTCTAATGGTGTGGTTGTAATTAGGTCCTGATGATAGGCAATTATTATGGCACTGTTAGCAAGTTTTTGCGAAAACCTTTAATTAGGATGATGACATCAATTATGGAAATTAACTTGACTTATTTTTTATATCTTTTTACTGTTTCAAAATGAACCTTGTGAATGTTTTTCAATTTCTGAAGGAAAAGCAAGAGAAGACAACCTCCTTTACAGACGATTCTTTCTTCTGGATTGTGCTTGGAGTGGAAAATCAGTTATGCAGGCTATGAAGGTATTTGAAAACGAGAAAAAACCCTAGCGTAGAAATATTTCGCTAAAAAATCTAGTTTGCCAATTTTCATCCATAATTCGAATAAATTATAACTATATTTCAAAAACTTGAAAAAATTGTAGAGAAATATCGATTGTAATCAATATTTGTATCGAGAGTTATCAATATCTTTAGCCAAATTATATGTCTATCGATGTTTTATTGCTGAAAACCAATTTTAGGGACTTTTTTGTTTTCTAGTTTTCTCGGGAACTACTGAACTAATCAGCACCAAACTTCTCTCAGATTTGGTACCATAAGCGAAATACTTTTCGTAAAAATTTTAGCTCTTTCTTTCCCTTTTGTAGTTTTCGAAAACTGTAAACACATTTTTTCCAAATTTTTTTTTCTCCAGTTTTAACAGAAATTACCAAATTAATAGGCATCAAACTTCTATCACACTTGCACCTACATAAAGTAATTTATCGCGAATGTTTCAATTCCTTTACTTTTGTCGTTTTCTCAAAATTCTGAAAAGACGACTTTTCCAGAAATTTTTTGTTTTCCAGTTTTCTCAGAAACTACCAAACCGATGAGCACCAAACTTCTTTCAGACCTGCTCCTATATATAACAATCATTCGTAAAAATATCAGCCTTATCTGTTTGGTAGTTTTTTCAAAACCGTGAACTATATTTTTTCCAGCAATTTTTTTCTCAGGTTCCTCGGAAACTACTGAATTAATAGGCACTAAACTTCGATCGGACTTGCACCAACATAAGACAAATTTATCATAAAAATTTCTGCCAAATTCTTTTTGTCATTTTTTCGGAATTTTGAAAAAACCACATTTCAGGAAATTTTTGTTTTTCAGTTTCATCAGAAACTAATTGACCGATAGGCACCAAACTTCTTTTAGATCTGCTCCTGTATGAAAACTATTTCTCGTGAAAATTTTAGTTCTATCCATTTTGTAATTTCATCAAAACTGCAAACACAAAATTTTGGGTGATACATACATACATTCATACATACATACATACATACATACATACATACATACGTACGTACATACGTACACACATACATACATACACACATAAATACGTACATACATATATAAATTCATACATATCTATATATACTTACATAAAAAATTAGGTCAAAATGAAAAATGGTAGGTACTAATCGTTTTTTTTTCTCGTGAAACGAATAATTTTCATTATCAAACTTAATCCTTTTTTAAAGTCAATTTTAATACTCAGTTTTCAGGCAAACTGGGTAAAATCGAAAAAAAAAGGTTGGTTATCTGAGACATCCGCCAATGTCCATAAAATTGATCAAAAGATATTATAGTTATGAGAATGGATTTACTTGGCACATATACCATCTAAGCATACAGTCTTCAATTTGTTCATGTTATTTAAAGATAACATTCATGTGTTCAAGATAGAAAGAAAAAAGTAATTTTCCTAACCCCTAAAATTTGAACAATATTCTTTCATTTAATTTTTTTTTTTTTTTTTTTTTTTTTTTTTTTCAAGCAAAATCTTAAGAGTAAATACCATTTATAGATTCGATACAAATGAAACTCGTGGGAAGTGAGTGAATCTACTTCTTGAACGTGTCATATGCTGTAGGCGTACGTTAGCGTTTAAAAACAGTTTTTGGTTGACAGTCGCCAATTTTTCTTTAGATACTGAAAAATAGAAGCACACGACTATCGTCGTTCATGAACCCCTAAAATTACCCGTCCAAAATGCTCCCTATAACTCCTCTTCTCGAAAAATCCGAAAAAGCTGTTAATTTTTTCAAGGGTACATGTGGAAGCTGTTAAAGACACGAATTAAACCTTTTCGATTTGTCTCGTCCAATTGATCGTAGGTATCTAGTTGATGAAAATATATAGCCTCAACGAGATCTTTGTAGAGGACATTTGCTTTGTAAGATTTTAAGGGCTGAATTCTTCAGTACCTTTTTTTACTTTTACATAAACCGTCCACTTCTGCCCAGTCTCAGCCAACGGGATAATAAAATCTAGCATCTGAAATTTATTATTAAGGTTGAAGAAAAACAATGAGCTGTTTTTATTTTTTTTTATAATACATGATCAGAAAGCAATGTTTACAATCGTATTTTTCGGACGAAAAGCAGCCCTTGTCATTGGTGAATTTATACTAGCCTCAAAGTAAAGTGATTTCTCCCAATTTAGAATTATACATTTTTAGAAAAACTTGCTAGCCACGTTTGGGATTCAAACCTGCAACCTTCACCATAGAAGGCAGACTTCTTAACGATTAAGCTACACAAGCTAGTTCATGAAGAGTAGTCAGAATGATTACATCTGTTTATTTTGATTATTTTTTTCTCATTAAAATTGCTTATTAATTATTTCGTTGCTTTCTGATCATTAATTATAAAAAATATCTTCCCCAACAAGGTTTGAAAGTGAGTTTACAAGACTCGGGAATTGCTTTCTCGCTACGCTCATTTTGCATTCTTGCCCTCGCATGTAATAATTCCTCACTGTCAAACCTTGGTGTGTAATATAATATTAAAGCTCTTCATATTTTATATTGCATGTAAAACCAAGGCCTGATATTCATAAATGGCACTAATCCTTAGCTGCGAGTTCACAAACCTGAAGGCCCGTTACGAGCAATGGAAAAATTACATTTCACAGCTTCATTTCTCAGCCAAGCTACATTTTATTCATAGCTTGGATGTAGTTTACGATGTTAGTGAACACTTAGCTCAGGGTTAGTTTCATCTATGAATACCATCCTAAGTGTTACGAACTGGTCTAAAAAGTCATGATTATTGGATCAGAGTATGTTTTAATAAATTTTTGCTTACTCTATACTTAGTTTTTGGTGTCAGGTACCCATTAATTAGAATTATTAAGAAACCCAGAATGGACTCACTCTTTTAAAATATTATGATTGTAATATTTTTCATAAGGAATTCGTATTGTCTTCTCAATTGAGTTTAGACTTACAGGAAGAAAAATATTAGCTCTAATTTTGTTGTGTTATTTTATTTTCTGTTCCCCACTGAATTTACAGCAGAAAATAGAAGAAACTCATTGGTTCATTTGGTTTTTTTTTGCGTGTATGTTTCTGTGTGTGCGTGGTATACTAAACAAAGTCGATTGTTTCATAGGCATCTATATTTTGCAGATGACAGCATCTCCACACTTTTTTCTTCCTATTTTATTTAACATCCACTTTTATCATTCATACTCTCCTTCACACTCTTCTTTTTTAATTAATAATTTTCCAAATTACATTCTTATTCTTCTTTCTTATCTAAGCAGAAATGTAGAAAAATTCTCTTTTTCGGAGGCCAAGTTGAAAATGTGTACATTTTTTGGTACCTCTTCTTACCTCATTATCCTATTAATCGGCATCAATATGTGATAATAAGACAACTGATGACCTCTGTCTGAATTCGTTGGTGCAGGCAGATGCTGATCGGTATTTTTGAAAATGAATTATTATTGTTCGGTACTCTCCTCAAATCCATCATTTTTGCCATTAATCTACATTCTATAATTATTGTGGAATACCTTGTCATGAGAGATATTCAGACTAGAAGGTTTTCAACAGTATTTGCGTGTTCTGCCACTTCATATGGTTAAGTATGGGAGAGTTAAATCCTCGGCAAACACTGGCGATTTTTGAGCCGGTTCTGAGAGTTTATATACAGGATTTGGTACACAAACACAGACACACATGCATACGTATGTGTACGTAATTATATCATGCGTTATGTCGTTTCTTGCCTGCGTCAAGGTGATAAGAAACGACGCAGCGCATTTGGTACTGGGCCGTGACATCACCGAGATCGTTATCAGGTAATTGATCTTGGCCCGTGTAATGTATCTTACCTGTATGTACATACAGGTACAAACATACAAACGCACTAGTGTATATTTGTTTAACGTCATAAAGATGATTATTGTCAGCCTTTGGGTGGCGACTGTCGTCAAGGGGTGCAAGCCCCTATTACCTCATACAAGTATTGTCACCACAGCTACTCCCCCCCAGTTTTTGCGCTTCAAAAATGATAAGTCGCGTGCCTGGGGGGACTTATCAAGTCTACTGCTGTCTCTGGTCCTTCTCCCATTTAGCGAGGGCTGAGCCTACCACGGCCCCTACGCACTCGTAAGAGTGTTTGCGTGCGTTAAACCGGGCCTGGTAGGCGTCCCTCTAGCCTGTCCCCTTCATCTAGGCGGTTGATTTGGTGGAGTTGGACGGGTGTAGGGATGGGGATGGTAGGAATGTGGAGGACCAGATGGGGTTTTTGGTCGCAGTCGTTTAAAAATCAGGGAGTTTGAATTCCCCGATGCTTTATAGATTGGACTGAAGGCAGGAGGAGGGCATATTTGAGGCACCTCTTCCACCGGGAGTTGCCTCTTTGTCTCCAAAGTTGCCAGAGCTGAAGACTCCAGGGGTGGGCATTCCACTCTTGGTGTCTTCTCTGGTGACTTTGGGGGCAAGATGAGGGCTGGAAGGGGTGCGAACATCATCTGGACAATGTTCGCAGCCGATGTCGTGTCCATCAGCAACTCATTTTCAATCCTTTTGATTTCCTTTTCTCTTTCCATCTGTTCCTTAGCCTTTACAGGCTGAGGTACAGGCGGAACTACGAATTGGAACTCTGGGGTTGGGAATGGCGTGTTAGTTGGGGACGACATAACAAGGAAGGAAAAAACAGAAAATATTGGAGAAAGAAAGAAAGAAAGAAAGAAAGAAAAAATGGTAGAAAATTTGGCGTGTTACAGTCAACAGCAGAAAGCGAGTGAAAAACGTTGCGAGATTATTTTTCAATCGCAGCTTTATTCCAAGTTGTTATCTCATTTCAGACATGTTCGGAGGGGATAGTGCATTAAATATTCTTTGGCTGAAAAGTTTTCCGGTTGAAATCTTTTAAGTACAAGCAGAGTTAAGCGTGTTTGAATTTTCGTGTTTTTGAAATTTTGTATCTCACAAAGGAATGCACTCTTCATTTGTGACGTCACGATCTATTGACTAGTTCGTTATCTGAATGTTTGGCAATAGAAACACATTGCGATGTTTTCTTCCATATCGCACGTGGATTTGTTTATTCGTGTCGTATTTTATTTGCACGAATTTTTTCTCTGCTTATCTGCGGAATTTCTTTTGTTATAAAACTTCCCAGATTCTCTCGTATTTTGTGCAGGTTTGCAGATTTTGTAACGGGTATTAACTTTCACAAATATTTTTAGTTTCTCCGTGCCAATCTCTCAGATTTTCGAGTTGGAATTTTGTTTTTTCGCTTTTTACTACCAAGGGGCCTGCCTCTTTTTCGTGGGCATAAGGGGGCTGATGGATCGTCATGTATTTTAACAATCTCATCACTAAACTTCACCGTTTTCTTTATTTTAGTTTTTTTTACTGGTGAGTTTTGTGGTTTATCACCTTTTTCGACCAGTTTGTCCTCAATTTTTTGTGATTGTGTGATATTGGACTATGCGGTCTGTTTTTCTTCTTCCACTTTCCATTCTGTAATCTTCTTTGTTGCTCTTTGGAGCATTTTTCTGTTGTCATTTATAAGGTATGCAAGTTTCAATCTATCAATTGAAATTGTTTTTTCTTCACCTGCGATTAGTATCACGAAATTCTTGTCATCTCGTGATACAACCTTATAAAGACCGGCGTATGGTTTCTCCAACGAAGATCTTATTTTTTCATCTCTGACAAACACATGAGATGTTGTGGCCAAGTGTTTGGAGACATAAATCTTCGGTTGGCCATGACGAGCTGCCTGTTTCAAAAAGCTATTAGCATCAGTCCGTATGTTTTGGACGAAAATTTTGGGGCTAATTTCTTTCGAGTGGGTGAAATAGTCCCCTGGTAGGGGTAACTCTTCACTGAGCACCAACTGCGCCGCAGAGTGACCTGTGTCCATTTGAAGAGCAGATCGAAGGCCCAAGAGGATGGTTGGTAGTATGTCAACCCATCTCTTGGTGTTGCAAGCCATGATGGAGGCTTTCAAAGCTCTGTGCCATCGCTCAACTTTACCGTTTGCTTGAGGATGGTAAGCTGTGGTGTCATTGTGTTGTGCACCAAGCTTCTTAGACAGCTCTTGAAAGAGCAAGCTTTCAAATTGGCGACCCTGGTCTGTAATGATGACTTTAGGTATGCCATAGGGGGCAATCCAGGTGTCATATAACCTGGCAGCTACCGTGGGAGCTGTCATCTCATAGAGAGGAACTGCCTCTGGCCATCGGGTTGCACTATCGATCATCGTCAACAGGTATCTGTGTCCTTGGAATGGCGGTAATGGACCCACCAAGTCTATGTGTATTGTTTTGAACCGCTGCGTTTGTTTAAAAAATTTGAGAGGCGAACGAGTGTGTCTTCCAACTTTAGACTCTTGGGAGTTCAGGAAATTGCAAGCTCATTTGTTGCAGTCGGACTTCATTCGAGGCCAAACAAATCTTGATGCTACTAATCCAGCAGTGCATTTTGGTCCAGGGTGCGATAGATTGTGCACACTACTGAAAGCCAATTTGCGATACTTTGTTGGCAGGAATGACCTATTCTTGCCTGTACTAATGTCGCATGTTAGTAAAACATTAGTACCAAGGATTTTCCTTTGTCTCAATTTGAGAGCATTGTCATCGTTCGACAACAGTTCTTGCAATTCTGCATCCCTTAACTGTTCTTTAGCTATTTCAGCGTAAGGTAATTGAGACAGTGCCGAGATGGCTTCCATTCTACTAAGAGCATCAGCTGGAGTGTTGAGTTCTCCACTTATATACTGGATGTCCGTAGTCAACTGTCCTATGTAGTCTAATTATCTTACCTGTACGTACGTACAGGTACAAATATACAAACACACCAGTGTATATTTGTTTAATGTCATAAAGACGATTATTGCCAGCCTTTGTGCGGCAACTGTTGTCGAGGGGTGTGAACCCCTATTACCTCATACGAGTATTGTCCCCACAATTATTTTAGTACAGTTGGAGACAAAAGAAATTTCAATAATTTACTTTGTCAGCGAATATGACTTTCCTTTGTTTTCTTCACCTTATAATATAAACTTATTTTTCAAATGAAATATGTCTATTCTATTCGAATATTCTGTTCTTTTATTCTTACACTTAATATTCAATCTGCTGTTCTTCATCTTTCTAACGTTGTCAATTTGTATAGATGTTTGCTTAGGCCATCAGTGTAAAAGTTTGTGTTTTTGTCAAAATTTTGTATTTGGTACAATAAAATTATGAGTAATGAATGGTATTACCATAAATAGACTAGTGATTAAAATTTTTGATTAAAATGAATCTTTTCTAAATTTTAAAATTTGTGAAATTTGGTAATTATTCAAAAGTTTTTGATTGTGGAGTCACACAGATCAATAATCTACTAACTATCCAAATCTTAGCTTGAGTTTTAGCTAAAATCAAAGAACAGGATTAATTTGTCGCAATAAAATTTAGTGTTAAGATGT
The DNA here is from genome assembly GCA_011428145.1 of Ericerus pela. Taxonomy (NCBI): domain Eukaryota; kingdom Metazoa; phylum Arthropoda; class Insecta; order Hemiptera; family Coccidae; genus Ericerus; species Ericerus pela. The sequence continues at coordinate 193,476 of WOFM01000224.1, forward strand.
ATATTCATCTAACATACTTGCCTGAGTAATACTTAACTAATTACCCAGTTTGCCTGCAAACAGAAAATTAAAATTGACCTCACAAAAGGATTAGGTGTGAGGATGATGAAAATTATCTTTTTTATACGAAAAGAAAACGATTAGTACCTACCTTTTTCCCATTTTGACCAAATTTTTTATGTAGGTGTATATAATATATATATGTAAGAATCACCCGTCACATAGTCGTCTCCGTGTTCCTTCTTGTTTCCTCTCTTTCCATTTACTAGCTTTCTTATCTTTCATGTTTGTTCCTGTATCTCCGATATACCGACTTCGTTTATGTGTAACCGTTTATTCAATCTCTGTTCGAACCTACGTACGCTGATTTTGGTTTCCCCGTTTTCAGCTTGCTTCGTGCATACACGCTTTTGCCGCGTTCATTACTTTCTCACTTATAATTCAGCTATACTAGCTTTACTTCGGAAACGATCTTCGTTATGAATTCTTTGATTAAAATAAAGCATTTTTTCAACTCATTCCCGACTTCGTTCTTGTAAGATCTTTCAGATCTTATAAATGCTAAACTCTTTCGTTTCGACTCTCACGCATTTCTCGTACTTGCTAGTATTTTGTTCCCGCAGTTTTCGCACCTCTCAGTGATTTGTTCTACAAACACTTTGTCCTTCAATTTTGTTTTCTCGTAAGTACTTTTTCTGGAAATGTCTCCAGTCCGCATAAAGTTTATGGTTCGTGCTGAACCCTCCTCTTCAAATTTGGCAACAACGGTTACCAATTTGATTTGGATCCAAACTATAGATGACAACGAACCAGAAATATTCGCTTTTCTTTCGAATTATAAAGCACTCACATATCACGATCGCCTTTTCGCTCTTCCTATCACCATGGCGGCCAAAAAGGAACTCGCTCCTCGTTGGGCACACCACATCTTTAAAATAAGTCTTCCCGACGACGTCGCCGCTCTCTATCTCAATGACGCAGGCAACCCAACTTTCCTTGGTACGATGCTCAATATTTTCAATGAAGACGATCTTATTTCGCCACTCACTCGCTTTTCCGCTGCTTCTCCATCACGCAATTCTGCTCCTGCTCAACCCCGCTCCATTTCTTCGATAGTTAAATATGCTGTAATCCCGAAATTCAACGCAAAGTCGAACTCCGAAGCATGGATCGAGATCTTCGAAAAAGAGTGCCAATGTCTAGGAATAACCCAAGATCGCTTCTGGGAGACAATCCGTCTCTTTCTCGAAGATGCCGCCGAGAAGTGGTACACCACCACCCGACTTTCTTCGGCTACGACTTCAAGGGACTTCTGGCGGACCTCGTTTTTAGATAATTTCTGTCTACGTGGTCTCCACTCTGCTCGTTTGGCTTTTTCATATCGATATTATAACGGATCCCTAAGTGATTACTGCCAGAATAAACTGAGACTCTTGGTGTCATTTAATCCAAAGATGGACGAGTTGACTAAAATCGCTCATGTGGCCCTCGGTTGGCCGTCAACTCTTCAGGACCGCATCAATCTCAACAAATGTGATTCCCTGAGTAAGTTGTTACCTTTGATAAATTTGTTCGATAAACCGGCCGCTTCTCATCAGTTTTCTTCGTCATCTCCGTTTTCAAACTCACCTTCGAACTCGTCTTCGTCTACGTCAAATTCTGCTTTCTCCTCTCCGTGTCCCAATGTTCCGTGTCCGTATTGTCTTAAAAAAGGCACCGAACGTTTTCACTTTGAAAAAAATTGTTATAATAAAAAACGTGATCAAGAACGTAAAAACAATAATAATCAAAAACCGGACACGAAAGCCGTCCACACTTTAGAAGTAGACAATTTGCAAATGGAAGTGAACAAGGTTCAAAAAAACTAAAGCGGCCCTCATTCGTCGTGTTAAAGGTTATTTACAAATCCTTATTTGGTTGTGGTCTTTATGACCCAGGAGCTAACGCTTCTGCTATCTCCCTTAAGGCGCCTAATAAAATAAAAAATTTTAAATACCTTCCGATTAAATCGACCTATAACACGACGAGTGGCAAGGGCGCTATCTTAGGCATTACTATGCTTAAAATTTCGATTTTTAATATTACACACCGAGTTCTCTTATACGTAATTGATTCAGATACATTTTTGTTTGATTTTCTTATCGGCCTTGATCTAATTCCGCTCTTTAAGCTATCTCTAGATCACAAATTAAAAATTTCACAAAATAACGTAAAAACGTCAAAAAGTATCCACTCTACTTCGCTAAACACTAACGTAATATGGAACGACTATATGTCGTACGACATGTTTAAAAATAAGGTGTCTCATCTAGACCCTACGAAAGAAGATATTCTTCACAAATTTATAATCAAAAACCACTTTATTTTCGGTAAAAGTAAATTCGATGTGGGCAATGTAACGAAACACGAATGCCCTATTAATTTATCGCAAAACACCTACGTCGCAAAAAAGCCCTATCGCTGTTCTTTTGAGGACCAGGAGGAAATTCAAGCTCAGTGCACCGAATTACTTCGTAATGGAATGATCGTTCAATTGTCTTCTCCTTTTGCTTCCCCAGTCACCATGCAGTACAAGAAAGAGGGCTTGTGTGCTGTTAAAGAAAAAACCCGAATGTGCATTGACTTTCGCAAATTAAATAAAATAATTATTTTAGAAAGTCAACCTTTTCCGTTGATTGACGAAATCCTTATTCGTACTCGGGACTGCTCGTACTTCTCCGCGTTGGATATAAATGCCGCATTTCAATCGATCCCCATTAAGGAATCCGACAGATACAAATCGGCGTTTATCACCCAACACGGACATTATGAGTGGCGCTAGATGCCTTTCGGCCTCAAAATCTCACTGGCCGTCTTTCAACGCATTCTGTCCGGCGTTTTCCTTTGCGAAGGCATTACCAACTTCGCAGTTTATGTGTAACCGTTTATTCACTCTCTGTTCGAACCTGCGTACACTGATTTTGGTTTCTCCGTTTTCAGCTTGCTTCGTGCATACATGTTTTTGCCGCGTTCATTACTTTCTCGCTTATAATTCCGCTATACTAGCTTTACTTTGGAAACGATCTTCGTTTTGAATTCTTTGATTAAAATAAAGCATTCTTTCGACTCGTACCCGACTTCGTTCTTGTAAGATCTTTCAGATCTTATGTATATATATATATATATATATATATATATATATATATGAATTTATATAATATGTATATATGTATGTTTGTATGTATATGAATATATGCATGTATGCATGTAGGTAGGTATCACCCAAAATTTTGTGATCATGGTTTTGAGAAAATTATCTGGTGGATAGGGCTGAAATTCCTACGAGAGATAGTTCTCATATTGGAGCAGGTCTGAAAGAAGGTTTTTGTACTTTGGTTAATTAGTTTCTGAGAAAACTGGAAAACAAAAAATTCTTAAAAAAGTCATTTTTCCTGGATTTTAAGTAAACGACAAGAGGAATCGAGCTGAAATTTTCATGATAGACTTTCCTTATATTGATGCAAATATCGTAAAAGTTTATTGTCTATTAATTCAGTAGTTTCCAAGAAAACTTGAGAAGAAAAATTGCTGGAAAAAATTTTGTGTTCAAAGCTTTGAGAAAAGTACCGAACAGATAGGGCTGAAATTTTTATGAAAGATAGCAATTGTATTGGAGCAAGTCTGAAAGAAGTTTGGTGCTCATCTGTTTAGTAGTTTATCCACTTATCAAGGTATGTGTCCATTTATTACAGTAATAATGAATAAAAATTATCATGATTACTTCTATGGCTTGGTGTAATTTTATAAACGTGTTTTAATTCATTTCCCATTTTGAATTGAAGTTATGAAAAATAGGGTTATACTCGGGGAGTTGAGGTTAAGGTTAAAGATGAGAGTTCATTGTCGTTAAAAGGATGATGATGAAAGGAGCCCACGATGGCCAAGCTCGGGGTCTTCTGTCCAGAATTCCTGGCTTGTTTGAACCAAAAATTTATTTTTCGTTTAAATTGGGGAAAGTAAAAAAGTGTGGCAGTTTGCATATCAGTAATTTTATCTTTGACAGGTACATACACCCCTTTCTCGCATACTACATCATTTATCCGTATTTTCTTCGAATAAACTTGTCAGAAAATTCTAAACATCATTAACATTTCCAAAACTTGTTAAGGTTTGCGTTGCCTAAAAATAGGAAAATTAAGATATTAATAACTTATGTCCATATTAGAATCAATATACTCGTACAGATTTTTTTTTTTTTAACTTTACTTCATGGAAAATTATTATTTTTTCAAATCAAATCAACAACTCTATTATAATAAGTATAAAAAACCAATACTTTAATAGGGCTGGTAGGCAAAGTACCTAATTCAGCATATCCCATAATGAATCCACTCAGATTTCAAGTTGTTATTATAGTTTTTGTTTTTTCTTTTCTCATGTACTTAATTGAACCGATTTTCCCCATAACCACCAAAATCGTGTGTAGGGTTGGGCTATTACCGTCTACGACGGTGATAAAACGAGCCAATTACCCTTCAGAGTGCTCACGTAAAAATGAAGCGAGAAATTTTCTTCTCGACAATCTTTAGTCTCGTTTTTGAGCTCGCAATGGAGAGGGGACGGAGTTTAAAACCAAGCTACGTTGAAAATATCTCGCTAAATCTACTAACCGGCATTTTCCTCGTCTACAGACCTGTGTTATCTTTTAAGGTTTATATAAGTAACCCACACCAAGACGTGCTCCACGCGTTGAAAATTCAACTCAAAAAGTTTATCCTATTGAACGTTCGTTTGTTACCGAGTTCTTCTATTCGTTCGTTTCCTCTTACTCTTTTCTTAACCTCGAAAAATGGGTCACATCTTTTTCATCCCCTTCTCCACTTTTTTTCCTTTTACATCATATTGGTCGAAATTTCGGCGCTTGCCGAATTTCTTCGATGAAAAAAACAAAAAAAAAACGAAAAAACAAAAACAACCCTGCTAAAATGAGAGTATGAGGATGAAAAGAAAAGAAAAAAAAAAGAAAAAAGAGAAGAGCACAAAATGTGTGCTGTTTTTATCATAAAAAAAAATAAACGATTATTTGTGGTGCGTGTGTTGGTCAAATACAAATTTCGGACCAAAAATAAGGCGACATTCTTGATGGGTTGGTGTGAAAATTTGTGCGTGTTACGACTACATTCCTCAGATCAAACCCCTACCCGCGCTTTTTGACAAAGGGATATTTCCTTCTTTATTATACGACACAAGTTACCAAATTTGTGCCCAGCTCTGTAATTGCGTCTGTATGTTAAACCAAACTATTATGATTACCCCTCCAAAAGGAACCTAAAGCAAAATTTTGTCTGTGCAGTGTCTTAACAAGCTCACTCGGATGGTTTGGTTGTTTTTTTTTTTTTTGTTTTCACCCTTTCTGTCGACAAATTAGTTCATTTATTTCAACTGCGTTAAGCCATTTTAGTTTTCTAAACTGCGATATTAGGTCTGCGATCGAGTAGATATATCTGTGCGATTAGTCGGATGCAAAGTTGGACGAATCTTAAAGATTAATTTTGCTTTCGTGCGTTCCGTACAATATTTTAAATGAAGTTCAATTTACATATTGAAAGTAGGCTAATCGAAATTTATCTGTTCTCTTAGGGTTTGTCAATCAAAAGGGAAGATACCAGAAAAAAGGCTAGATGTTCCTATTTGGTATATCTATTTGCCAAATTAATTTCAGTCAGAAATGAAAGTCATTTATTGAATAATTAGGTAAAATTTTTACCACAAATTGATTAAGTCAAAAATCAAAATCGATGATCAGTTAATATCAGTAATATAATAGTAGGTATACCTACTTGAATTTACATTAATTCCTCGGCCAATACAGTTAATTCACCAAAGTATCCTGTTTGACTGAAATTATATAATCAGATAGATAAATATTTCATTTATCCTATATTTCTTCACTCATTCGTAACAATAATCTCGTTTCATTTTTAATAAAAGCCTTTTCAGATATACATTTTGTTCCGATTTCTACGTACCAATTAATTTTTTTCGCGATATTCTTAAAAAAAATTTTTTAATCATTGTACGATGGGGTCCTCTGGTATATAAGAAAATGACCCATAAAATCTTCATCAAGAAGAAAGAATAACAGTATCTTAAGCAATTAATTGTTAAAATTAATCAATTATCACAAGTGGGAAACTAGTTTGCATAGAATATTTTTTCAACAAATTAAAAAAAAAGTTATTACTTTATTCCATTAAATAAGTATGTCAACTTCTATTATTAACAGAATTTTATAAAATAATTAAATAATTATGGAGAGGTAAACTTTGTTGTTTGTGGGCGTTACCTACATCGGTGGATGTAAAAGAAATTTCTCCTCATTCATCTGAAATTTATAGCACTCATTTTTTTGGATATTATTTTGGCTATAAAATGCTTAATTTTAAATAAATAACCAAGAAATTTGCAAAAAATGTCAACTATAATTTATTTTAATATGCTGGCAATTTTGGTTCAGATCGGTTGTAAGGTATTTGCAAAAAATTTATTTTTGTTTATATTTTTAAAAAGATAATTGTTTTTATAATTGAGTAATTGTACGTAAACTTTTACCAGTTACAAAATTTAATACAACCATCACAATTTTATTATAATCTATTAACTTTTTATTGATTACGTAATTTTATAATTTTTGAAAATCTACTTTTTCTAATGGAGCTGCTGCTACATTGGCAGCTATTAAAATATGTACCACATTAAATGTTTCAGTCCACCATGGTAAGTACCTACTGAAGATCATTTTTTTAAATTTTGTTTATTTCTTCATTGCCCCATTTATACATACATAAGTGGCAAAAATGTCATAAAAAAAGGGCCATTTTTCGTGGGGATGCCTACAACTAACCAATTTCACATCTCCATAAATATTTCGATATAATACTTATTTTGTTTCACTCCGCACGGTTGACTTTTGCTGACTTTTTTTACTGCTGAATAAATTTTTGCTCTCTGGTCGGAAATTTCGACATTTTTGGCCTTGAAAACAAATAGATACCTACCTAATCGCGCGAAATACGTTTGGAAAAATACTACTCTCATTGTTATCCTCTTCTTGCTACTGTGCCTAACCAAAATATTTAGTCCAAAACATCCTTGTAATTTATTAGTGGAAACACAGTTTTCAAATACTGTCAAAATGTTTGGAGCCGAGGTATTAGAAGAAGATCGTCTTTCAACGTTGGTCACTCATTCCCAAAGAGAATACGCGAACTAGGATTTCATAAAATGTTGGCCTGTCTTGCATCAAAAACGTTGTGCGTGGGGGATGGGCTGAAATGTGGAGGACTGTTCGGCGGTCCCAAAGAAAATTGATTGGGATTCTGTAAGCTCACGACGCGACGGACGTCTTCAAAATGGTAATTTGAATCGTTTTCGAATATTTTCACATCGCTTATCTTCTTTTTCGGCTGCACATTCATCCTTCTCTGCCGCTCTGCGTACATATTATATCGCTGTCCGTGTTGCCACAATATGGGCTGAAACGAGATTGAAATATTCTTGTCGCAAAAGGCGAGGTTGAAATTTGTGCCAGTTGGTACGTTCGAAATTTATTATTCGAATTTTATACGTCGCTGTAATGCATAATGGATCATGGATTCGACTGAGTGTTGTTTCGTCTTCGTTTAACGTACGGTTTCGCCACAAATTAATTCCTTTGACGTGACCAGTATACTTACGATTCAAATCGTGCGTATCGACGTGCCTAATCAGTTAGGCCCGAGTAAGGGATAATTACGATACAAAGTGGACCAGACGAGGTTTTGATGGTGGCGAATAAAAAATCTGTTTGATGGCACTGATGGGCGTTTCGGTGATGCCTTGATGTCTTGTGGAAATGAAAAAGTTTATTGAGCGTTACCTATCATTTATTCGTGACGCAGCCACACGATCCAGTGTTCAAATAAATGAATTTCAGATAGAGCATTGTTCACTAATGTCTTAGTGAACGTAGATTTTTCTCGAATTCACGTCATCTGATAAACGTTATAAAGCTTAATTTTCCACTAATGTAGATAATTCATAGAAAAATTGAGATATTTGTCATTAGTCACTTGAAATTTCAGATGTAATTTACAAAAAAAGACAAACTTTAAAATTAAACAATTCCGCTGGCACTCCAGTCGGAAAGGTAGATTTTACTCAGAATTAACATAATTTCAAATTGTGTATATCGCGGGTTGCGTTTATTATAGGTTTTAAGAATTTTGTACCATACTATTGGAATATGGTCTCAAAGCAGACACGTGCCAAGTTTCGTCTTGATCCGTAATAAATTATACGTCCTTCTGTTGGTTGACAAATTTAATTATATCACACATATATAAAAATGTACGGGGGAGGATGATTTTGGTGTCTGGGGACCATGATTGTAAAAACTATGACAAAATTTTCCCAATGTTGCGACATATCGCCCTCGTCAATGAGTAGATTCTATAAAATCTACCCAAAAAAACTCTTAATGCAGCTGCAGCTCTGTTAGAAAAAGTAGGCTTACAAAAAGTAGAAAATTAGTTGTTGCAAAGTTAGTGTGGAATACCTTGTTTTGAAAGAATATTCACACAAGAAGGTAATCAACAGATAAATGCGTGTTCTGCCACTTCATATGTACATACATATAGGTAAACCAAAACCTGGGCAAACACTGGAAATTTTAGACCCAGTTTGGACGTTTTATATAGGGACTTATTTACACGCATACATACACACATATGTAATAAATATATACATCCGAGTGTAAGGATGGTTTGTCATTTCTTGTAGAGATAGGAAATAGCAGACTGGTTTGTGTACCAAATCATGACATCACCATAGTTGTTTGATTAGTCACAATTTGGTTCTTGCACATTACTCACAAGTACATGTAAATAATTATGTTCGAACATATTTTGTGCATTTGTTTAATGCCATTGAGACAAATATTGGCCTGCCTTTTGGCAGCGACTGCTGTTGGGGGTCCAAGCCCCTTTACCTCATACGAGTAATGTCCCCACAGTCAGTAATAGATAATAAGTGATGGTTATACAAGTATTAAATTTTGTAACTGTTGAAGTTTTAGCAACATCTGTTCAATAACATCATAAATATATTATATGTATAGTATTTACAGACTAACCATAAATACAACTAAATATATTTTTCTCTCTGATTTGTAAATATCAGTCTATTGTTTGTAGGCTTTTAATTGATGGCCTTTTGTTCCGCATCTGGGAATCTTTTTTCGAGGCGTGATTTTTTCATTCTCTATTGTATGTTTTAGGAATGAATATGGCTGACATGAATTATGTCTAGAATCTTATTTCCATCAGTTTAAAACCATTATCTCTTTTTAAAATTGAAATAAAAATTAATTTTTTTGAAGTACCTCGCAGCTGACTTGCACTAGAATTGGCACCATGTTGCAATAAATTATAGTAAAAATTTTTTTGGCAAATTTTGTTGCTATTGGTCCAGTATTAAGCATTTTATACCCAAAACAAAAATAAAAATAGCCCTGGAAGTACTATCCGATCGATCTATACCAAAATAAATAGGTCAGGTTCTTAGCTTAGCTACAGTATTTGCTTAAAATTTCGTGACAGACAAAAATTGCAACTTATACGGTAATAACATGAAATAGGCTTACACATAAGTAAAATATGAATTAGATTTTTTGGTGCGAAAATTTTCCTTGAGTTCTGAAACCAAAAATGTACCTACCTCACTCAAAGGTCGTTTCTTGACATGAAAAATAATGAGTAGATTTGCACAGAAAACCTACCTTCATAAAAACACATTCACAGCCAGCATCATAAGAAAAACTAATTTCTCAAACAAGCACGTGTAGGTAAAGGAATTGTTTAAATAGTAACAGTTATTGCACTAGCTTGCGACACTTTTGTTAAAAAAAAAGGTTCACTAATGTTACTTCATAAAATAAAAAGCTTTGATTAGGAATACTGCACGTTTGTTTCATCTAAAATGTAACAGACATTACAGTTCATATCTACAAGCCTAAGAATGCTAAAAACTCAGTTGTCACAATCTAATACTTTGACTTTTTGTTCTTGCACTAGTTTTCAACAAAAATGTTGCAAACTAATGAAATGACAAGTTTCAGGCGTTAGTTAGGTTTAAGTCAAAATAATAAATGAAAATTTATTATTTCATATAAAATACATGCTTTTATCCATCCTCAGGTTTGCTCTTTCTATAACAGTAATTCTTCAGTCATTCGAATCAATTGATGGACCATGATTTATCGCTTTTTAGGAAATGATTAACTAAGCTAGGTGGTTAGAAACAATGATAATTTTTGACTTCTCAAAAAAGTGAATATTTCAATATTTTTTTGTACCTAGATGACAAATATTTTATGTAAGTATGTATGTTTTCAAAATAAGAAAATAGATGGCGTCTTAACAAATGCTGAACATCCTAAATTACTACAGCAGTAACCTTAATTTTTACATATTTAGATGGAAAGTATTGCAAATCTATGCAGTGTCACGAACTACTGCCTTTACTCTAAATCATCAAAACATCATAATTTGATATAAGTAAAAATAATAATTTTGTCGAACTCAACCAGGATTAATTTATTACCTATTGACTCATCCAGGCAACCAAGAGCATGAGCCATGAAGCCAATTAATATGAAATTTGATATCACGTTAAAATAGGTAGTGCAGTATCAATGTCTGTTTTAAATTTTTCGATTATAAAGCTATTAAATTGCCGAAAATAAACAAAATTGGATATCCGAACATACGAAGCGGCCGATCCGCACCAAAACCAACAGGTCTTGTCCTTGTCATCTTGAAAATATCGATTTAAAATTTCGTGTCTGTAGTTTGAGAATGTATACTCGGTCGTACGAATTTGTGCTTTTAGTGTAAACGTTCCCTCGGGCCATGAAATGAACAACGTACCCACTTCCACCCATAGACCATTTCATCAGATAAATTTTAATGACTAGATTTTCGTAGAAAACCTAATTAAAAGGCAGCTAAGCAGCTAACTTTCAGGAAATTGCATGGAAGTATGTAAAATATCTATTTATCTTGTCCTTTTTTTTTTTTTTTTTTCGTTGCTGGAACAAGCTACAAAATGAAAAGGGGAAGAGGAAAAGTGAATTAAATTTGTCTGATTGTTTACAGTAAGAGGATAAGCTGATGATGTATAGAATAGTGAGTAATTTATCAAAATTAGTTGATTGGGATGAAAGTCCTTTATTAAAAGATATTGTAAGGAAATGTAACGTCTATCTATAGTATATTTTCCTACATATTAAATGAACTAAAACAAGATAGGCACGCAGATCTTAGGGACCTAATCAACGATTAACGTTTTTTAATCTTCTTCCAATCAACTGCAAAGTTTTTGCAGACTTAGCAAGTTTAGGCAACTAGCTGTTTTTAATGTATTTTGTGTTTTATAAAATTTTATTTTTTCTCACTTAAAGTGATTTCGACAGCTTCATTAATTGTGCGACTAATTTTCTTCCTAATTTATGAACTTCAAAATACAGAAAGCGTTTCATACAAATGGTCAGGAGTGCTTTTTCCACACATCTTAAGGCAAACTTTAACTTTGCCTAAAAACGAGTAAGAATCTCACATAACTGTGTGCCAAGGTAAAGTTCGCTTAAAGGGGGTAAGTGTCAAGTAGCTTAATCGATGTAAATCTTTTTAATGGAATGGTACCCCTAGAATCGTTCCATACTCATCATAAAGCGCAATTTTATAAGTTACCTATTCATATGAATTGATCTCGATGTTTTAAAGGATAATCAAGTTAAAACCCGAATTAAAATTTCAGATAGAAACACCTCAGAAACCGTAATTCTTAAGTTTAGCTCAGCGAAAAATTTAACACACCGTATATGAAAATCATCAACTGACCATGACATAATTTTTCAAAGAATTGGACTAAGAATAAAAGTGTAGATTGACAATATGATAATCTTTAAATATAGGTAGGTAAGGTTTTTTGAAATTCTTCTAAATTAAGATGAGAATAACAGGGCCTATGATAGGCATTTTATTCGTTTTCTCTGATGAATGTGGAGCTTTTATACTTCTTAAAAATATTAAGGTGTAAGGAAACAAAATATTTTGCAGAAGAAGAAAGTGTGTGAAAAAACTATACATACGAGGAGTCAATTGTTGCAGAGGAACAGAATAATTAATAATTTTATTGAATGAAACTATTATAACGTCCTTTGAATTGAAAATGTATAGTATATAAATGCCCCTTAATTTCAAGAATAAATGATCATCTCTTTTATAGGATCATTCGTATGTATGCTTTTGGTGTTTTTTACAATGATACAATCCCACTTATATAGGTAAAGGTGAGTAAATATTCGTGATTCCAAGAGCACATATCGTATAATTAATGTTTATCATGAAACAATAAGCCAACACAATGATGGCATGGACTTAATTTTGGCAACTCGTTGACTACAACCATATACTTAAGCGTACAACTTGTAAGTCTACGTTTCTCTTGTTGATATTTTGGCAATCTTGGAAATGTTTATACCGTATCATCACATCCTCTCAATTTTTAATAAAATACGCTGATATAGCACTCAACTCCATTAACTTGACAGGGATATATCGACAGCTGATAAGAAAAGCAGAATTTTTCCGGTGGATCTGTTTTTCATTTCTTCTTTTTTTTTTTTTTTTTTTTTACAACTGAATCACTTTATCGTTTCATTCCATTAGAAATTTCCGTGACACTTCATTGTAAACGTAATATTTACTCACCATTCTTCCATATAATTTTTATAATTTAATTTTTTTATTATATTTAATTTCACCAAATTATATTATATTTCAGCAAATTGCAAAATATGTTTTTAACCAACTTAAAATTTCTCGTGTAAAAATGATTTTAAAAATATTAAATTATTGCTAACAAAAGAAGATATAAGTATTCTGGACAGAGAAAAGAGCTGTCATCAAAGGACTCTCGCTGTTATTTTATTTTAAAATCAATAATTTATCAAGTTTCACATAATTTAATTTCATCAAATAGGTACTCAATTATTTATTATATTTTTTGTAATTTTTTGTCAGGAAAAGCTACATTTTGTAGCATTGCTTAATTGCTGCGCTAGAGTTTCTTATTTTACTTTGAGGTGCATTGCAACTCTTAAAAGTTCGGATTGCTTTTTAGGGGACACCCTGTATACTCCGCCATCTTTGAATTAGGTAAAAGCATCATATAAACACATTTGTAGAATACGATTTTCATGTTCTCTTGTATTGTATATGATGTAAATAGAATTTATTTTGGTTTTAGGTATAATATATATTCAAAATAGACGTAATAAAGTGATAACATTAAACCAGAATAAATGAAATATACCCGGTATAAAATAGATTCGGACTTGCAAATCTTATTTCACCAATGTATTTATTTGGTGCTCATGCCTAATTCAAAAATGGCGGCGATTGGCTTCACGATTTTTCCTTGTATAATGATGCAAGTTTTGTATCTAGTTACAGGTAATAGAATGATGTTATGTACATATAATTTTGTACTATAGACATTAGAAAGTAATAATTTAACCCATCATTCAGATAAACATTCATTCACCTTGTGTTACATATGGAATAATACCTCGAAAAAGAGAAACCAATATCAATGACGCCATGGTTTTTTGCGCCGAATTATCTCATATTGGAAGACACATTTCACAAAAGTTCGACAAAGACCATTTTTTACGTTTACGCACGAGTGTGCGCCCCAACCAGATTCACGTGGTGTGGCAAAATTCATAAATTTTCACTTCATTAACGTTTTATTTTTCTCATTATTTCGATCTTTCAACGATTCTCCGCATTTTCTGCTATTTGCTGCCAAACTAAATGAGAAAAATACCACACATTCACACGGCTGCAAATCATTTAGAAGAACAACAAATTCGTTAGCTTTATTAACGTGTAATTGGCTAACATAGAATTGGAGAGAAAACACAAAAAAAAAAAAACAATAATGTCTGTATAGTCATTCACACTGTTTACGTTGATTTTATTTTCGTTTTTTTCGTGTTTTTTTCATTTTTTCGTCGTGCATGTGTGATTTTGTAACAGAATTTTATTGATTTTTTTTTTTTTACTTTCGGTAAATGTCTTTTTTCAATATAGAAGATAAAAATGGAAAGTGACTACCTTTCAAATTGAAAAATCTTGTCGACGAAAAGTTCTTTCTGCAGAAATAGTGGACGGTTTCCTGTAAGGTCTTTGTATATTTTTCTTACCACGAGTTGAAAAAGTTGCTGCATAGTGAATGTAGAGAAAAAAAAAAAAAAAAAAAACGGCTAACGAGATGTACGAAGAATAAAACTGAAGGATTCATACGACTGCTACTTCAACATTTGTATTTCAACCAATTGTCGAAGGTAAACTTCACGAAAATGGATTGGACATTTTGGCTTTGCTGAACAATACCAAGACGTAGGCTATATGTAAGCCAAAAAAAAAAAACCACAAAAAACAAAAAAAATTTTTAATTCAACAACGAGATTTCAACAATTATTAATTTATATTGATTTTCATCCAGTGATACTTTTCCCAAGGTCATTTCCAGCTACTTTCCACAAAATTTTTCTCCTCCTCCAGAGAGAGAAACAGGCCATAATACCAGTGATTCCGATGTTCCATATAAAAACGTTGGTCGCTTCTTGTTTTTCCCTAATTGGTTCATTCAATTTTGCACATTTTGTTTACATGTGTAATTATTACATCGTCGACGATTCTAATATAACAAGTCGAGTTAAATTAATACAAACGTTATTTTCATACTGACGTAGAGAAAAACAAAATTACTGACAAAAATGAGCATAAAAAAAAGAAAATATTTGATTCGAATTTCCTGTAGAACGCGTAACTTGCCTTAAGGTCTATGATTTATGTGGGCGCTGTGTATAAGCGGGTACTTGGACTTAAATGCTTAAAATGTCAACGCCTCAACTTATTTTGATGACAATTTTAACGTTCTATACGAGGAAAAATGGTATGTTAATTTCGTAAATTTCTTCAGCGACATTTTTTCTTTTCGATTTTTTTCTACCCTCTGAAAACAAGATTTATTACCCTTAGCATACATTATGGTGGAGAGTCAGTAACAAACACAACATAATCTACTTCGTTTAAGGATAATTATTAGCTCATATTGAATACACGGTCGACAGTCGAGTGAATAAGAAAAAAAATTAAAACATGCAGGCTGAAAGTTGCTCGCTTCTCGATTTCTGCCTGTATTTGATAAAGGACGCCCCGCACTCGTCCTACAGAAAACAGGTCCCGGTAAAATTTGTTGAAAATTTTAGAATAATATAGTTTAGAACAGCCTGATTAAAAGTCTCCATAGGCATGGGCACAAGATTCAAAAAAGAACGGATTTCGAGATACAGTCGCTCAAAGATGAGAAGCAACCAAAATAACTGATTTTGCAGCGAGTGTACGTAAACCAAAATAAGATCATAACTTTAGATTATAACTTTTTACGAGAACTTACCGAATGAGTTTTGAATGTTTGGTACTTTTTAAGGATCAAAAATTTTTCAAGTTTCACACCGAAAAATCAAACGGTCTTTTTCGAAAACTGGTTCTACACTTTTCTGAATTGAATAGCATAAAACTTTGGTTATCAAAAAAGGCAGATTTTTGTGAACTAAGTCAGTTATTTCGGATGGAGACTTTTATAAAAACATCATCTTCTCATTGGTTCACCTAGGCATTCATTACTGAATTTGTTTTTCACTTTTAGGCGCCAGTATCTCGAAAACTATTCCGTTTTGAAACTTGTATCCATAAAGACTTTTGATCAGGTCGACGCACTAAACTATATTATTCCAAAGTTTCACCTAATATGACCAGGACCACTTATCCATAAGAAGTATGCAGTGTTCTTTTATATTTACCAAAAAATTCATTATATACATTGGACACCACTGCCATAAATAATTCAGTGACACTTTTCATTTATGGTTTGACAATAATTTTATATAGGTATAACAGAATCAAATTTCATTTTAAAAAAAAAGGCATGAGTTCCGCTAGAGTTATATGGGCTATACTAATGAAGGATTTGATGTGTAAACAGAATTGTAGACACACACAACCACATACCTATACATCATGTAAAAAACACGCTAATGAGAGTTACAATTGTAAAAGTTACAGTTACGCAAATCTGACGTTCTCAATTCTCGTTCAACCCCCACAATAGACTCGGTGGTAATATGTTTACACATCAAAAACAAATTTATGCCTTCCATTTTAAAACCTATAATGAAGTGAACTTGTTTGCTGCATTGCAGATGCGCTAAGAACACGTTGGCCAAAGTTTATGATAAAATACAACGACCCAGTGGCAGTTTCTTTAGTATTGCTTCTCAGCATCAAAAATGTGAAATCTGGTGGTAAAATTGGTGTTTAAAAGGAAGCAACATCTATAAAAATTAAAAATTTGAAGAACACTCAAGAGAATTACAAAAATATTTCTGCTTATGCACCATCATAAATGTTGTTCCACATTTTCTTGTGTTAATTGATGTAGTCTATCCCTGTACAGGGTTTTGAGAAATTTCGTTTATAATATTATATTATTCAATTATTAAAAAAAATATTGATTTTTATAAAAATTTGGAAATTCGGAACATTATTTTTGGCAATTATTGGCAGAATAAAATTTCATTCCCAGACCCCCTACAACCTGAATCGTACTTTTCATTTGTCAGCACTTGTCTAGCTGTTAGTAAAATAAGTTTGTAAATCCTAAAAAATCCTTTCTCTAGGTATTACATATGGGTAGCTCAACATACACCTAACTACAAGAACTAATTCGTTACCAGTGTTTAGTTTGTGTTTAAATGGTTGACTGGAACCTCTCATTTGCACGCGTGAACGGAAACACAGTTTTTTTCAGTAATAATCATCGTTGAATTAATGCTCTGTTCGATCACATCAACCACTAAAAGACTTATAAAACACAAACCTGACAGACCCTAATCCCAGCTGGCTACATTATGTTTGTTCAGAAATGCTATTTAAATTATCTTGATGTAAGCTCAGAAATGTGATTTTATGATATGGGGTGCGGTGTTAGGGTGACTACTTGTGGCATGTGCGAATCATCTTACGCCCGACTGTCATCGAAGTGTTATACATATAAATATTGAATAGGTATTAAATACCTATAGTATTCAGTAGATGTTCTTGTCAAATGTTGAAATCAAATAACTAACCGTACCTACTCATTATTCGTTAAAAAGTCCATATTCTTGTAGATACAAATAATGCATTTTTAAGTAGATTTTTGAAACAAATCTACTTATTAAAATTGCCTGAGTATTCGGACCCATGAATGGGATTAGGTGTGAGAATTTTGGCACAATTTTTGAGATTTAAATTTTTTTATATGTACCCCCTTTTGCGTTGAGTCAATGGTTTCAAAATTTGAAATAAATATTCGGATTCACTTAAGAAAGAATTTTATTGTTTTTGATTCTGATCGGGAGCATGGTCCGTCCGGTAGGTCAGTTTATACAAATTTTTTATTGAACAGTATACAAGTCGCAATTTTCAACGAAAGGCTAGAAATCTGGTTTAAATATGTATTTTAAGTGAAGGACAATACCTACCAATTTTGGTGTGAAATAGCCTTGTCTGGTAGGAGTGATTTTGTTCCATTTTTGGAAGATTAATGGCTCTGAAAGAAGTAATTTTCAAGCTATAATCACAAAATTTGGTAAAAATGTTGAATTAAAATAATTTGGTTTCTATTGATATTATGATTCACTCCCTCGGGCTATTGGAGTTGCTAATTTTTCATATTATCTTAATAAAAATTGCAATTCTCTTTCAACAGTCACGAACTTTGGTACAAACAGTACTTTCTATACAAGGATCAGACTTATCAATTTTGGTTTTGATTCATCAATTTGTTTTCAATTTATGAGTTATTCAATGTGATTTTGTAATCAGCTCGTAGACAACTATACTATACTTTGTTTTGCAATGTGGGAGATTTTTTTCTCATATAATTATTGTTTTTTTTTTTTAATATAATTGTAGGTATTCCACTGGCCCAGGAAATAGAACCATCGACTGATGGGAATACCTACCTCTATCATCACCATCACCAAAATACAGCTACCGTATACACACAGCCATGGCGCCGGGTGATGGTGATGAGAGTTAACTCTGCCTATATGTGGTTGCCACACTACTCCCCCCAGTACAGCAGAGCGCAGTACAAATCAACGGAGGTGGAGCTACTAACAGAAGGGTAGGTGCGTGTAAGGGAGCGGTGAATGTCTCCCTCTAATACATTCCCACATCGCACCTTGTACATCCTACTTCTTCATCACTAGTACGCTCAATGCCATCACATTGTGAGGAAGAGAAGCAGGTGAACTAGCGGGTTGACGTATTCCTCTGAGAGATGGCGCTGCCCTCACCATCCCTCAATTCATGTCGAGGTCACCAATGTAGGTATTCCACCTACCTGGGGAATAGAACCATCAACCAATGGGAATACCTACCTCTATCGTCACCATCACCAAAATACAGCCACTGTATACACACCAATTCTTTTATTATCAAGGTTCGCGTATGTTACCCTCGAGGATATCGAATAACTTTCATATAGGCGGATACAAGAAAGACGACTTTCTCTCCCCCCTGTTCCCGAAGGCCAAAACAAAGGAGGAAATGGAAAGAATCTCATCGAAGACCTTTTTTTCGCTTAATCTAACCATCCCTTACACCCTTAAATCTCGATTGTCTCTGAACAAAGTCAAATTCACTCGCTTCGTTCAAAAGTGTTGTATCCGCCTATTCCAGCAACGGAGTGCAGTAAGTTATTAGCATAAGCAACCAAAGATTACAGCAACCTTAAACACCGAGTCAGAACCGTTCCCCCACCTCCAATAAGCTATATTTTATTTTTCCCTTTCTTATTCTCTTTGTACGTTGCTTTTGATGCCTTTGTCGTGCGAACACCACTCCAGTTTCAGCATAATACGACAGATTGTTTACAAACAAATAGATACACCCACACATTGCATTCCTATTTTATTTTAGACCAGCTGCCACCTTAACTTCCCCTCACGCTCCGATGACATCTCTCGCCAAACTGCTAATCACCTATCACGTACCCATTCAGCAATTCGCTGAGGTTCTACAGATTTCTTTATGTTTCCTCGACGCTCCCCGTACTCCTTCTTAAATCCTCTCTCCACCTGGAAAATCGATTTCAATACCGTCAGTACCTTCATTTACGTGACCATTCTTTTTCAATCTAATTAACATAATGTAGCCGTAGCCTACTACGTGACTAGCGCCAATCACAAGTACAATCACAGATTAGTACCTAAATAAGAATGTTATCTTCACGCATTTCGTTTGAACTGCCAACGTCATAAATTTTGGATACTATATGTTTTCGTCACCGCTTCGAGCAGAATGGAATAAAATTATTTATAAGAACCTTTCATTTCTATCGAAAAGACAAATAAAACCTCGGTAATTAACGCGCTGATAACAGGTAAATTGAAAGTTGGCGAGAAACAATCGCACGATGAGTGTTGACTTTATATAATGAAAATTCGAAAGTCGTTTGGTTATGGATTTAGTGCACTGCGAATGTGAGTGCGTGGGCCGCCGGTAGACACGGACGTAAATTAAATTCTTCAACTTAATTTATATCCGGTCGAAAATTTCGTTAATGGTCGAATTTAGTTGAAATAAGTGCGAAAACTTGCGACCAACCATTACCTTGATACGGATTTTAGATGACCTTTTCTTATGTTGAATGTCGTTTCAGTCAGTCTGTCGTTTCGATGTTTCGGAAAAAATTCGAACTTCGTTAAATTTAGATACGCACGAAATTCTGTTCGTCTTTCTTTGTTCGTGAACGATAAATTTATAATTTTTTGCCTTTGTTCATCTCTCGATGTGACGAACTAACTTGAACCCGAGTGGAATAGTCGACAGGCTAAAAGGCTTTTCTCTCATTTGCACTCAAATTTTTTATATATTCATTTTCAACGACTGGAATTTTCATTTATTGAAGCGACAATTTTATTGGAGAGGCACGTAAATTGGCGACGGATCTATAACTCTGGATTGAGGTTTCCAAGGCGACTCAAATTCTTCGCGACTTTTTATAGATGTTATCGAACAACTTTAGGATAAGTTTTAGCTCTTCTCATTTCCGTCTCCCATAAAAAGTTTAACTACTACAAATGAAAACTGCAAGCCTTCTTTTATTCCTCTGATTTGTGCTTCGTGTACAAATGTTTGATCTTTCAATTCGTTCCAACCTACTATATGGTCAGTCTCCCTACCAACTTGCAGGTAAACAGTCCCTTTATGTTGTGGTGTTTAAAAATGAACAAACATCCCGAGTATGGAATTTGAATTCATTAAATAAAGTATATTTAGGAGTTTTGAAAAACTGTAAAGTCGAGAACTCATAAGTCAGCCCAAACAGTCAAGCTACCCATCTACCAACAAAAGCTCCTAAGGCCTATGTAACATGTCAGGAAATTTTGTAAAGGCAAATATTATAAGTAGGCCAACCTATCAGTATAATTCACATTTACTACAAAGAAAGTGAAATTCTTTATTTTTATACAGCCCCGTAGTTTCTGAATGTCCAATGAATCAACGGATTTGGATCAAGTATATTTGCAGTCAAAGCCAGAAATGGTTACAGGCAAAATGGGAAACAATTTTGCTAACAGTATTCACCTTTCAAATAAGTTTTGGTAAAAAAGGTCTCTAAAATGGAGAATAAAAGGACTTGAAATGTCATTTAGGTTTTGTCGGCTCGGGGAATCGAACCTGGGACCTACATATTTGCCAGCTAAAAGCGGTGAACTTAACCGCACGGCCATCTCACCACCGACTATAACTGGCGAATGTATTTTATATTAGACAAGGTATGGCGGTTCCCACACACTTCCCCCCTAGAGAGACTCAACACAAGTTGAACGACATTAGATGCTGCGGGAGGTTGGGTGGCATCAGAAATGCCTCTTATACCTATACGCACAGGCTTATACTACATATACGGGTTCTATTTCCACTATATAGGGCGCCATCTATCGGCAACTCAGGTTAGGAAGGAGAGTTGTGAGTTCCACCATGCACCACTAGGGTGCATGCGTGTCCAGCACACATCAAGGGTCACCAGATGTAGGTTTTGTCAGCTCGGGGAATCGAACCTGGGATCTACATATTTGCCAGCTAAAAGAGGTGAACTTAACCGCACGGCCATCTCACCACCGACTATAACTGGCGAATGTATTTTATATTAGACAAGGTATGGAGGTTCCCACATGTCAAATTAAAAATTGTATTATGTCGTGAACATATAAGACATTCACGACAAATAGAAAACATTTACGTCAAAAATGAGACTAACTGTTCAGAGTAAAACCAAAGTTGTGAACAGTTAAGGAGTTAAAATTTGTTGGTTTATCGTTAATTGTATTAAAAATCTACACGTCACCTCAATGTATAAAATTTAACAGTTAAACTTATTTGTAAATTTGATAGAATAAGAAATTCATCTGTGTCTGTGTCTGATTTGTTCATTCTGTGGTATAATAAAGATACAAACTTATAACTCGTGAGCCATTCCTTGATCTAAGTATATGTATAAAATTCAAATTTGTGTGGCGATGTGGGAGAAGACTGTAAGGTTTCGGATGTCTCAATGTCAACCAGTAATTTTTTATGTCACTCAAATTGATTAGATGCCCACTCTACAGTGACTACAGTGACTATAGCGAAACTCTGATCCAGCATCTTTAGTCCTTGTTTTGTCATACCTCGAAATTATTAGATGCTCGTAGGGTTCATATTAGAAAGAGGATGTGACAGTGTTGCACTTTTTCACAGTTTTGACTTGGTCAATTTGTTTTTTTATATTACGAGTATATTATGTAAGCCTTACAGCATTAATATTTTTCTTAAGTTTGTTATTAATTTCTTTCATCTTTTAGTTTTATTCTCACTTTTCACCGATTTACTGGATTCTGGTTTAAGTAACCTGAATATTTATTATAATATTAGTTCTAATGTCATCTTTGAGAACCATTAAATGTTAACATAGGATGATAGCTCATAAGGTTGCAAAGGAATCTAGAATCAACTTTTTGATGTGTAAATATCTTCGCACTAGGTCTAGTACTCTAATCGGGGCTAAAATAAGAAAAACAATCGTAACTTGTACATCTTACAAATTGTAACTGTTGGCATAGGTATAGATGTGCGGTTGTGTGTGCGCGCAACACCGATACTCACAACCACACTATTATATTTACACATCAATCCTTCATGAGTCTCCACTGGCTATACCTTTGAGGATGATGGTGAACATGACTTCTTGCATTCGTGAAAATAGCTAATTTTCAAGATTTTTGAACTGGTTAAACATGCTGCTGCATATGCCCATTCAATGACTGGGTATTTAAAAATTGAGGTATCCGAACCAGAGTCTATACATATATCCTCTAACGTAAGTAGGTAATAACCAAAAAAACATATTGAACAAAGATAATAGATCATTTTTATGGTCAAAATCCAAGTTTTTCCATGGCCAGTTAAAGTTGAATAAATCTGGAAATATTCTTGGTAGTCAGCCAGATATCATTTTTGAAACAAATGCAATCGAATTTAGTCTTATGCCTGAAGAAAGGGCTAATGTTCTGTTTCTAAGTTCAAGGCCATACCACTAATCCCAAAATTACATCATTTTCAATTAACTAACACTTCGTATTGAAAACAACACTGTATTATAAGAAATAATAAAATTCACATGTAAAAAAAACATACAAAATAAAACACAAGTGTCTCTTTAGAATGCATGAAAAAGTGTACGTGTTGTGATCATGTATTAATAAGAGAAAATTTAGAACTGTAAAAATTACAACTGTCTTATATTATTATGTAGAACAGTGAAAAAAAAAGTTTGATAGGCTAAATGCATCAAAGTTTTGGTTATGAATTTCAATAAAATAATAGACCCAGAACTCCTATTAATGCGTAAGGAATTTTTTCTATATAGCTTTCCAAAAAGTGTAATTATTTTCTGGCAGGTGGGCACAATCTTGCAAAACTAATATTTATCGGTCTAGAATGCATCCATGCGCATATATAGGATGGTGTTCTAGTTGAGAGAATCCAAAGATTGCTTTCATTTAGGTTGCTGTATTTATAAACTCACGCAGTCATTTACACAGACATGTGAAAAACTTATCCTCAAAATTTCACAGCCATTAAATCTAATTTATTATCCCATGAATAAAATTAAACGTTTATACGAAAAAATTTTGATAGACATCGCATAATTTGAATAATACTGTAGTTTTTATGTTCAGTTGGATGAGAAAATGGCTGCTCTTTGCAGGCTGACGTATTCTTCATTTCCATTTCCTCAGCAACCATTAGTGTACCTCTTCGCTGTTAATTTTTAAGTAGATTTTTGAAAAAAATCTAATCATTAAAATTTCCTGAGCATTGGGACCCAAATAAGGAAGTGGGTACGTTTTTCGTTGCGTGATCTGAGCATTTTGGCACTATTATTGAAAATTATTTTTTTTTTTGTATCCCATTTTACGTCGAGTCCATTTCCAGGCGTAATTTTGATCGGATTGTTTCGAAATTTGAAACACGTATTCGGATCCACTTAAGGAAGAATTTTATTGTTTTTGATTCTGATCGGGAGCATGTCCGTCCAGTAGGTCAGTTTATACGAATTTTTTATTGAACGGCATATAGGTCACAACTTTAATTCCATAAGCCTGAAATTTAGTATACATACGTGTTGTAGGTCAAGAACAATTCCTACAAATTTTGGTGCGGATAAATCTTAAGGTACGTCTGGTAGGAGTGATTTTTACGTTTTTGGTAGATTAATGGCTCTAAAGGAAGTAATTTTCAAGATATAATCACAAAATTTGGTACAGGAATTGAATTAAAATATATCTAACATGATATCAAATTTGGTTTCTATTGGTATTATGGTTCATTCCCTGGGGCTATTGAAGTTGCTAATTTTTCATATTATCTCAATAAAAGTTGCAATTCACTTTCAATAGTCACAAAATTGGTAAAAATAGTACCTCTTATATAGGGACTAGACTTACAAATTTTTATTTTTATTGATCAATTTGTTTCCAACTTATTAGCTATTCTGTGTGATTTTTCCTATTTTACCCTTCTGATAATGGTCCTGAATAATTCATTTTCTATCCTTCATCGAGAAAACTGCTCGTTTTAATCTAAAACCAACACGATCTCAGAAAAAAGTCAATTTTCGCCACCCCATTTGCAGTAGTACACTAAATTTCAACACGGACACTAAAATCACACTAAAATCTCCGTTAATATTTTCGTAACCAGAACGTAGACAACTGCACTATACTTCGTTTTGCAATGAGAGATATTTTTTTCTCATATAAGTGTTGTTTTTTTTCTATATAATCTACAATTCTCGTTACTGCGGGAAAGAAAACCATCGAATTATTTCTTAAAATCGTGCTAGTTAGAACTTGAAATAATTTTTCATTTCCAAAAAAAAATTGATTTTTGACACATTTATAAAATATTTTGAAAACATGATACTTAATCAGTATATTTTATCGCATGCATCGTATTTGTGGGATATTGGTAATTCTTTGCAAAATATATAAATATTTTATATATTACTTTATTAGAAGAATGCTGGTGATATAGGTGATTTTTAAACAAAGAAAATCTACTTTTTCTTGCGAAGCTTGTTGCGCAGAAGTTTTTTTTTCCTTATTCAGAAACTTTCTGCATAGCTAAGAAAATGCTGCTGAGTGTTTTCTTGTTCTTATAGAAAAAGAGTTGTGTCGAAATTTTTCAGCCATAGAAGGTCGTTTTCAACCGATATTTTAGCGCCTTTGTACGAAGTTGTTTTGACAGACATGAAAAATTGTAATTTAATGAAAAATGGTTTCTCAGTTGATTTGGGAAAGGATTTGTTATACAGCCATATAGTACAAAGATGCCATTTCTTGCAGCAGAACTCGAATATATAATTATGGATATGAACGAAATTCTCATTGGAATGAGTTCAGCTGTTGCAAGAATGTCATGTCAGTGACTTGACGTACATATTGATTGAGAAATTTCAAAATTAAAAATATTCGGAAAATAAAATTTTCTGGCTATGGCAGAGCATTATAGTTTATCATGTAAGATTATTGATACAATATCTACATTAGGATTCGAGTAAACAATAATATTGTAATGGTGAAACGTTTTTAAGGTAAAAAATTGTAATGTAATGGATTAAAAAATGTATCAGTATTAAATCATCAAGTAGCGATGTACTATCAATTAATATACTGATACTTTTCACATCACTAAGTTAATAAATAAAAAAATCGAAATTTAACTACCTTGAAAAAAGGAAACAAAAACCGGGATGCCAAAAAAAAAAAAAAATCTTGCAGATTCACAGATTTCACTTTTAAAAAACATTTTCATCTTTCAGATTAGTGTCTATTCATTAGTTTGAGGTGAACTTGGCATTTTAGTCCTTGAGAAACAAGATTTTTAGCTTACTAGTTTGCACCAGATTTCAAGTACCTAATTGTTATAATCAGCCTGTCCTTCTCTCTTCACGTGGATTTATTTCCAAGAGGCCAGTCAAAATGCTTTCTCAACCCTGATAAATTTAACTTGCTGCACTCAGACTGCTTCAGAAAATTCTGTCTCTATTCTAGATTGTAAAGGTATGAGTACCTACTTTTATGTTCTTTTATGTCATTGTGGTATACCAGGGGAGCCCATTTTGGCGATCTCCCTACAGTTCCTAAAAGATTTTATTGTCCAAAACCTCAAAAAACTACAGACCTCAGAAAACACACTTTTACAGGCCAGTGACCACAGAATTACCATTATCCGACCAGATAACTCTGCCAGGTGTCCTTGGACTTGAATTTACATCATGTGCAGGCAATTTTAATATACCTTTTTCACCACAAACTCGTATTTTATTCCATGGTAAAACTACCCGAATTAACATTCAACCAGGAACCATTTCAGAACACTGCCAAACTTTCCCCATTGCCCAATAGAAAAATTAATACATTATTGTAGGTATAAAAACATATATCACGTATTACAGAAAAAATATACATTTAGGAAACTTTGAACAAAATACATGTTGTTTCAATTTTAATCGCAAACAGAGAAGTGAACGGACAGAATGAAAAGTAAGTCAAAGTTGGTGTACAAAATTATCTGTCCGTTGAATGAAAAAAAGTTGTGGTAGTAAAAACTGGTTTACAAAATGTACAAAGTCTTATTATCTAATTCCATGGACGATCTTTTATTAGGAAAGAAACGAGGGAAGAAGGAGAGAATAAGTGAATGTGCTAGAATAAGTTTTGAAATTTGGGAAAATAGAGAAACGTTGAAAAACCAAAAGAATTCCATTTTCGACAAAGGAGGTGTCTGTGGAAGATGAGAGGAGTTGGGTTTTTGTCCGTGGAATAAATTGGTGTTCAAGAAATTACAAGTTCCAAAGAAAGTATGGTGGGTTGCATTTAGAGGTATTTAGGGCAAAATTTTATAAGTAAATTTTTTAAATAAATTGAAATAGGCCGTAAGGGTCATCATTGTTTTGTCACTTTTTTGCTATATTTTATCACATGTTTTGGTGAAATTATTTTACTCTCGATCGTCGTGTTCGTTTGTGGTAACTACCTATTGTTTGAAATCTGTTAGTAACTTATGTAATTTCGGTTCCATTAACTTTTGTCTTAATTTTGTTTCTCAAATCGTATCAACTACCTTATTGTAAGGCATACTTCGCTCGGCAGTTTCTTGGGTGGGCTTAACCGACGGGGGCCATCGCTTTTTCACTTTATTCATATTCGATCAAGGAATTCTAGAATATTTGAAAATCTATGTTTTTAACTCATTTTGCACTAATTTCAAACAAAATGCATAGGAATTTAGGTTCTTTAAACGAAACTCTGTCAGCTACTTGCGTCAGATTTCAACTGCCATTTTGTTTTTTTGTTCTATCTAAAGTAAAATTATACTTCGTTATTCCACAAAACATATTTACAAGGATCAGGAAATTCAAGAAATCGTTAACTGCAAAAATTAGTCCAGCCAATAAGCTTCTTTTGTCGTGGAATTTGGCCATCCTGGTTAGCATACCACAAATTCTAGTCTGACAATTGTTAGAAAAATTTCAGGTAATATACTAATTACGAGCCACTTCGTACATGTCTGACTAAGGATAAGAGAATTTAGCTAGAGTAAATTTCGTCCCCCTTGGTTGAAATTATCCAGCTTGGTATCAAGAATTTTCTATTGAGATGCAACAGAATACCTTGTTGATTTTATAGTTTTCAAGTAATTTTTGGTTTCCTTATGAAGGAAACTCTTTTCATTTCTCTCCAAACTCCAAAATGAGAAATTTCAAATTTTTTGTCTACAAAATAATGCGAAAAGTTTTGGAAAAATGCCTTACTATAGGTGAAGAAGAACTATTTTATCAGTACTGCTATCTATCATAAAACGTACCTCTGAACAGGAACTTCGGTAATTTTTTCTTTCAAACAAAGTAGGAGCAACGACACCAAAATCTTAAAAGAAATTCGTGACCAGCTATCTTAAGCCTTCTGATTAAGAAAAACAATGGTGTCCTAGAACGGGAAAAAAATAAATAAAACTAGGTACTGCTTCTAATTTTTGAGTACGGTAAGGTAATAGAAACAAAAGAAAACCGAGTATGTTGAGGGTAATTTTGGCTAACTACTAAGAATCGAAATAAAACAAGACTCTGCACAATTTTTGCTCTCATTTTGATTTGATACGATATCAGTTGATACTGTTTTCAGATATCGATACGTATCAAATTGGTACTGATACTTTTTACGTTACTACCTAGCAAAAAAGGGCACGTGGTCTCCATTTACGTTTATATCTCTTTTTGTAAACTGAATGAAACAAAAGGGGAACCTAATAATCTCGTTTTCTTTCAGAAAACCTCGTTTCCGGCTTTATTTACATGATTATGTAAAGTACGGCGTAAAGAAATTACGGAAATCAGATTTTAAATAATACGTTGGTAGTACGTAAAAGGCTTAGTAACGATGGTACCAGTTGATAATGCTATTTATCACTCTCCGTCTTTTCAAACCGCGGTGCGAAAAAATATAAACGATGAGAAAGTGTTTACGTATCCTGCTCCTGGGGGAACAACTTTCATTGATATAATTTCGTTTGTTAAAATGCACTTACGTGTCAGAGTAGGTGAATTGAACAAGAAAATAACGAACTCTTTTTAAACTAATTTTGAAATGTATTTTTTTCATCTTCTTTCTTTTATAAGTGCAAAAGTGAAGTTTACGATTTAAAGTTTGTTTAAAGATATTCCACCGCGTGTTTCTTTCTTCCACTTTAAACTACTTTTATATGTAGTCACTTAAACATGCCACCCACACGATGTTGCATTTCTTTTCATAGTTAGTCTCATTTGAGGTGATTCCGAATAACCCTTATAGTCATCTGCTTTAATAATGTTTAGGGATTCTAAAAAATCTTTATTAAAAATGAAGCAACTTAAAATAATAAAAATAAAAAAACAATATGAATAATCTAATAAGAGAAAAATAACTGTTTTAAATTACCAAAGTCAGCGTAATTAAAAAGTTTTGTCGAAAAATTAGAAGAAATTTACATATAAGCCTAGGATATCAACATAATAATGAAAAAGAGCGCCGACTTTGATACTTCCAATCCACTGATCTTGCTAGAGTAATTTTAAAAGTTAGTTTTCTCAGTTTATAGCATTTTTTTTTTTCGGTTAATTCTATTTTTTTCACTTTTCTTCTCCAAGTAGGTGGTTTCAAAACATTATTCCACCAAAAATGTATCCACAAATAATAAATCCATATTCGGCCACATAGGAAATTCAAGAGGATGAAAATGTTATTCGTTAAGTCACAAGACAATATTTTGTGTATAAATTTTCGAAGTGTTCACCGTTAAAAGAAGACTATTGTTAAACCATAATTTTTCTTAATTATAACATCAACTGTGTTAATATATCTGTCTATTGTTTGGCTACCTCAGAATAATGTAAATTCATCTTCTGTTGTACGTAACTACGTACTCACTCATGACAGAACATTGTAGGTAACTCATACGACATACTGAAAATACAGTTCTTCCTCTTGTTGTTCGACATTTGGGATTATTTTCATAACAATTCGATTATATATTTATCGACAACAATTCAGAGCAGAATAATGATCAAATCCAACAGTTAAAAAGTAACCGAGTTATAAGCTACTTCAAAGTTGTCATACTTCGAGATAGTACCTACATCGTTACGTCGTTAGTTTAATGAATGATTCACTATTCTGTCAAGCTGAACGTTAATTTTGCCAGTATACGTTGCTGGAAATACCAATGTCATTTATACGCGAAAATCAAATTATATGCAGCATAAATTTATGTTAAAGACGTGCACAAGAGTTAACTTGAACTCATTTTGGGTGTTATTTGAAAACGTCTCTTAAAAACTTGGTTCACACAAATGTAAAATTTTGTGATCTTAGAGTTGTTTTAGCTCTAATACTTATATAAGAACTAACTGTATTTATCTTACAAAAATTCACTTCAAAAAAAAATAAAGAGAGAAAGTGAGAGTGAGAAAGACAGTGAAAGAGAAAAAAGAAACAAAAGGTCCAAAACGGATATATAAACGAAAACTCCTCGAAAGGGTACACATAAAAGCGTATAAAGGCGTACAATATGAATCGAAGCTAATGAAAAAGGAGGAAAAATAAAGGAAAATCGAACATACGGCTGTAGAACCGATGAAATACATCACAATTCTATCGTTCGTTATGAAAATCTCACGTAAACTCTCGCGAAGTATTATTACGCCTACATAACTGCACACAAATACACAACCATAAACCCATAAAAGTTGAATTCCTTCGTGTAGCAATCTACAAAAAAATAACATCCCACCAGTGAGCTATGAGCTGTAAAAAGTTTATATTGTGTCGTGATGAGGAAATTGGACGGAAAAAAATTAATTTGGCACTCGTCGATCTTTCAATTAATAAACTACATTATTATATTGTTAGAGGAAAATTTTTTTATGGAATTTTTCTTTTTTGTTGTAATATATTCGGAGTTCGTTTCTCAGGTCATTTTCTCGTCAGCGGCATTCTTAAATTGCGAAAATAAACGAAAATAAATAGGTAAACGATTATATCGAATCTAAAAAGCACAAAAAAGTAACTTTAAAACTCGATTTACCTCCTTCCTTTGGTATCGCAGTTGGTTTAAAGAAACGTGCTATGCGGGTAGTATTCAACGATGTATTTACGGCGCTACCATCATTTTGCGACATCTCTGCGTTTCGTTTTATATTTTTAACTGATTTGTCGGTCTGGCTCGGATTCACAAATTGAGTGTGTGACGAAAATTTTTCGAAATTAAAAAAAAGTGAATCGCGAGAAAGATAATAAAAATTTTAACGAATGCAAGAGATAAAATTTTGAGCAGATAAAAATTTTTTCCTGGTAAGATGGTTAATGGTAGCGCTAGAAAATAAATAAACTTAGGCAGATGGAAAAAGTAAAAACGGCAAAAAAAAATTGGAAGAAATAACAGCTCTATATTGAATTCTATCTAAGAGACATAAAGATTTTTTTATTTATTTTTATTTATTAAATTTTTAGTGAAAGTCCGTCTGTTCGACGCCAACTCTTAACAGTTTGACATTTGAGTAATGGTTTGAGAAGTGAAGAATTTTGTTTGGAGACTATTTCATAACGATGGTTTACCTAAAATTTTGTTTTTTTCAGTTAGTTATGGACTTAACGACCGTTTTCAAAGAAATAACCTGCTGCTATTATTGTTATTATTATTATTATTATTATTATTATTATTATTATTATTATTATTATTATTATTATTATTATTATTATTATTATTATTATTATTACAATTATTATTATTATTACAATTATTATATATGTATATTTTTTTTCATATTAAAATATTATTTTTACAACTGATAAACCAAAAAGAGGTTATTATTGAATTAATTTTGGTTAACAAAATGCAAGATTTCCAAATCAGTTCAGTACGGTTGAAAATAATTCAACATCTTCACTCTCATAGAAATATAGTTTTTTCTTAATGACATTTTTGTTTACCTATTTCTTCATGGCACCATTTACACGTAGGTATGCAAGTGGTGCAATGTCAGAATGAAAAAAGGTTGTTTTACAGTGTTGTCTATAAACAAACATAGTTCACTTCATATTATACACAACTAGTTTATCATTCATGATAACTGACTTGTTTTGGCAACCAGTTGCGTAATAGGAGAAAAGTAAGCATTCCTAATGAATACAATGTTTTCCAGCGCAAGGCGCTCGCACAAATTATTAGTTGTTCACTCTAACCTAGTAGCAAACAATATGTTTCGTGACAAGTATACAAATACTATGTTTGAGCTAGTGCAAATAAAACAGGGAAAATAAGTGAAAAAATCAGTGAACTGAAAAGAAAACTGTAGTATGCAACCATAGGGGACATATTCTGGGGAAAAATACTCCACAAAATTGATTCAATGCCACAAAACAAACCTACACCTCGAGTGTCACCATCAACTATGTCTGATGGCAATGAGAGTCTTAACCTAACCTTGTTCAGCCTTGCCTGAGTCCTCAACACCATGATTTTAGCCATGCACCTCGATTAATAAAAATACCAAATAAGCTGAATGTTCCCAAGAAACTGTCATTTGGGGAACTAGGGACTGAAAAACACCACAAGTAAATAACCAAAAACTGAGCCCACTACCACGAGTGAACTAAACCATGATATTAAAAAGCATCATGTATTGAATGAAAAAAGGTACAGACATGAAAAAATATAAAATAAAGACGACTAGAAATAGGCGTTGTCTGTAAGAAAGACGAATGCTGGTTAAACTGAGTAGCAGAAAAAAGTACATCTAGATTATATAAAATTGGCTGCTTGATGAAAAAAATACAGAGGTGGGAGGAAAAACAAGTTTAAAGAAAAGAGACGGTACTGAGGTATACGAATTTATTATTGTTCCCTCTCCCAAATAAATGAAAAAAAATTTGATAACATTATGAATGAAGAATACGTGTGAAATATGTTTAAAGACAAATGTATAAAATAACTAAGGAACCAACCGGGCGTGAGAAATTAAATTTAGGTGTGAGAAAAATAAATTAAGGAGTGAGTAAAGGGAGTGGCAAGTAAGAGTGCTAAAATTGGCAGTTTTCATCATGGCGTATATGCCTCGAAAATACATTATTTTAAGTATATGTTGAAAAAAATACTATCTATTTTGCCATGTCCCAAAAGACAAAAATATAGTCATATTGCGTTTTGAAATGAAATTATTTACTTGCATCACTTTACTAATAACATAATATTTATATATTTCTATACTTTTTAGTATAGATTACAAAATTGAAAAAACTCCAGTGTAGCTGCCACTCCATTAGAAAATTTAGGTTTTTCAAAAATCATCTAATTATAATTAAAACAGGTTACAAGTTAGGATAGATCTTATATACGAATTGTGTTCAATTTGGAGCCATTTAATGAAAATTATATTTTTTAGGGGCAAAAATCAGAATTAAATCGGCCAAAGCGAAAGTACCATCCGGCCAATACGAACCAAAATAAGTATCTAACATGTTAGAATAGATCATATTAATTATTTTTGTCAAATGTCAAAGCTATTGGTAAACAATTAGGTACTTTACAGCCATAAAACTCCCAAAGTAAGAACAAAAATGGTGGTACCGGAATTACCGTCCGGCGCACCAAAATCAATACGTCTGGTCCTTCAACTTAGTGGGTATTAATGTTCGTACTAAATTATGAGAATCTGAATTTTTAATGCTAAAATTTTCTCGAAAATTACTCCTTCTACAGCCATTAAACCTCCAAAAGTACAACATAATTGAACCGAATGTGCACTAAATTTGAATTGGCCTCATCCCAAGGTCTTTCCATGAGAACGAAATTCATATGTAGATTTTCATAGACAATCTGCTTGAGAATATGATTCTCATAATGAAAAATGAATGGGGAACAATCTGTTATTCATTTACGTAATTTACGTAAAATTGTGGTTATATGAAAATGCAATAACACTCGCTGAAAGTCGCTTACAGTTCAAGTAGAACGACTTCAGACACGTCCAAAATTGGACTTCACTGTCAGCTACTTCATTTATTTTCTACAAATTCAATAAAGTCAACAAATCGTTGCAATTATTATACAATTTCACACATCTAAGTATTTTTTTTATTTTTTTTTATTTACAAATTGTTTCTTTCTTTGAAAATAAAAATTTTCGAGATTATGCTGCACGTCTTTTGCATCTCTCGTTATGAATGAAAAGGGTCTAAGGTTAGACGAATAAATCGATTTGTATCTTCTTCTTTCTCTTCCGTTAAATTTGCGCCTTTCGTGTAATATTGAAAAAATTTACCTCAAAACTCCGTGACGACAGAATGTTAAATGTTCAAAAAAACGGTATGAGTATCGATTTTCGGCACTTTTTTTTTTTTCAACCACCCACTTTCATCGTATCGAATTTGCAAAACGTTTCTCGTTTTATTTACGTTTCAACTACCTGGCTGAGCTGGTTATTTGAATTATCTGATGCACGAAGTTTCAACCAAATTGCTGGGCCTTTTCATTTTTATTTTTTAATTATATTAGGTGCGTGAATGTGTGTCTATGCTGTAATAGCTGACTTACGTGAACGCACTAACCATTTTCATTGTTACTTTTTTGTTTTTGTTTTTTTTTTTTATTCAACTCTATTCGTGAACCAATTATACGTGTACATCCCTTTTGTGTCGAATGAGCGATTATGTTAATTAGTGTGGTCGTACTCTAAAAAGTTCGAAAATGTTTTGGTCTGCCATAAAATTTTTACTTGGTTCAAAGCAATAACGGTAACATTGTCCTTGAATAACTAAAAAAGGAAAAGGCTATTGGTCCTTTTTTGGGGGAAGGGGATTTCGACACGATTGCAAAATTTAACGTTAAAAATTACCTACGTGTAAACTTTATTTGGGTCGTTTACTATTTCTGGTAAGAAGTTAACGAATTCGAGACAGGATCTGGAGAAAAGAAAGTGGTTGAGCGTTTGAAGTACTTTTGTAAGTTGAAAATGAAATTTATTGAAGCGAAACTCATTTATAGCTGTTACATGATAGGTGAGATAATATTAGGCTACAAATTTAGGTAAAATTTTATTTAAATTTTTTTTGTTTTATTTAGTATATCTTTTACATCAAAACCAAGGAGTCTAAGTTTGGAAGTCATTTTGATGTTGTAGCAAGTATATTTCCACTTACTATTTTTACCATGTTGCTCGCAAACGAGGTATTAAAATTAACCTCCCAAAAGGGTTAGGGGTGGAAATGATGAAAATTATCCTTTTCATGAGAAAAGAAAACGATTGGTACCATTTTTATAAGCTTTTATTCTACTTATTACTGCGATTTTAAAATATACCAATACTGCAGTCATCCTTCCGCAATGAAATAATATTTTATTTCACATGAATCTAAAGCTAAAAAAAAAAAAAAAGCTTATCTTTAAGTAAACTTATTTCATTTTAACCTAATTTTTTTATTTATATATGTGTATATATATATGTAAAAAGAACAATCTTCTTTTTTCAAATGACTAAAATTTAGTATATTACTCTCGTTCTATCATGAATTCGTAATGTTTATTTTTGTTTGACCCACATTAAGAAATCGACACTATTCGACTATCTAATATTTACCTTTCCGATCTTGTTATCTTTAAGTTACGTCATTTCATGTATTATCGACTCGACCATCCTTTGTTAAATGACATCATTTTTGACCATACTCAACATGACTATTTTCCTTTGTAACAAACGTCGATTTCATTTATCAAATTCATTTATTCATTCATTCATTCGCTAATTGCCGTTTCAGAAAGACAGATAAAACTTAGTCGTGTCTTCGTTCGTTTCTTTGTGTATAATAATCTTGAATTTTCTAATTTCACTACCATATTTTAATCGTGTCAATAAACTCTGCTTTCAATTACAAGTTCACAAAACTTTATTTACATGCAAATTAGATCGAGTGGAATACCGGGAAACGATCCTACAAATTAGAAAATTCTTTTAAATTTGAAACAGATTTTTCTTCCGCGATGTCTTCTACCAAAATACAACTGCTGATGATGGCTGAGGGTACCGACAAAACAACAACAGTCAATTTAAAGAAAATTCGTTTGTTTGGTGATGGAATCTGGTTTGCTTTTCCAGAGGAACTCCAAAAGGCCACACTCCATAAAGAACTTATGGCCTTAGGTCTTCCAAAGAGTGCTGCATCGGTCCTACGATCAAGAGGACAATACAGAACAATAAATGTCTCCATCCCTCCTGATGTGGCGAAGTTATACCTAGACATTGACAAGAATTTTGTATTCAAAGACTACCTGTTACCAGAGTTTTCACCCTCCGACCAAGCTAAATTGAAAGAAGGCGCTGATCAATCTATGACAACTTCAAAGAGAGACAAAGACGAGTCAGTGACCAGCATAATGAAGCATTTCCTTATAGTAAAGTTTTCTCCAAAAAATAAAAACGTGATAGCCTGGTGCGACGCCTTCGAAAGATAGTCACAGTGGTTCAAGTTAGAAGGTCAAAAACAAATCAAGTCTTCAAGAGCTGCTTATAAACATTGATGGCTGATTGGTTCACCATTAATCAGAGAAAACTTGGACTAAACACTGCATGGTCCGACTGGAGAGCTGATCTCATCGCCACCTTCGCTGACTCATCCTGGAAACCAATACGGTACGCCTTCAACTAAAGGTATTTGAGTGGCTCTTACATAGAATTTGTTGTTAAAAAAGAAAAATTATTATTAGAAATCGATAGAAACTTGCCGGACATAGTAATTTTAGATTTAATAATTTTGGGACTTCCTGTCCACATACAAAATTCTTTAAAAAAAAATGTTGTCACGTCTCTCCGTATTTTGCATGATAAACTAAAAAAATTTGAGACGGAAGACAAGATTAATGACCTAAATAATAAAAACATAACTTTTCCTAATAAAAATAAAACTACTAACATAAATAAATCTGAAATCGTAAATAAAAATAATAATAATAATAATAATAACCAACATGAGAGAAAGTCAGGTGGTGCAGAAAAGAAACCTTGTACTAATTGTGAAAAAAGAGGCTTTTCTGAGAGGTACCATCAGGAAGCTCTTTGTTGGTTCAAAAATAAGCCAAATAATCAAAAAACAATAAATAAATTATAAATTGAAAACCCTGTTTCCGACGATGAATCAAAAAACTAAATCACCCCCCGCTGATTAAAATAAATTTATGCCTTAATGATAACCTTTTTTGTAAAGGAATTTATGATTCAGGTTCGAATATTTATATAATCAATAGAAACCCGATCAATTCCATGAAGGTCAAGGTTTTTAATTTCG
Organism: Ericerus pela; assembly: GCA_011428145.1. NCBI lineage: Eukaryota > Metazoa > Arthropoda > Insecta > Hemiptera > Coccidae > Ericerus > Ericerus pela. The sequence goes on from WOFM01000224.1 coordinate 230,101, forward strand.
TTAATAAATCTTTTCGGATGATCAGCGGGTACGGTAAAGTTTTAGGAATAGTTAAAATAAAAGTTAACATTTTTTCACAAAGCAAAGAAGTTTATGTTTTCGTTCTTGATGAAAAGGAATTTAATTACGATTTTTTAATAGGCTTAGACCTAATTCGAAAATTTAGCCTTTGCCAAGACAAAAACTTAAAAATTTCTCAAAAACAAAAAAAGAATACTGAAATTTTTTATAAAAAAAAATAATAAATTAGAAAATTGTAACGTAAAAATTTCCAAGACAGAGTTAAATTTAGAACATTTAGACGACGAAAAGAAAGAGAAATTAAGAAATGTCATTCAAGATTATGATTATGTTTTTGCAAAGAGTAAATACGACGTCGGTAAAGTCACGGACTATTGTGCTGTAATTAAGCTAACCGAACATAAGTATGTATCTCGCAAACCATATCGATGCATCATCGACCAAAAAGAGATAGAGAGCCAAATTTCAAAACTCCTTGCAGCTGATATGATTAAGGAGTCGACCTCACCCTTCGCTGCTCCTGTGACTTTGGCTTACAAAAAAAACGCCGAAGGGGTGAAAGTAAAAAACAGAATACCTACACACATATATATATATATATATATATATATATATATGAGTGTGTGTATGTGTGTATGTATGTGTGTATGTATGTATCTATATCTATATATGTATCTATGTAAGAATCGCCCAAAATTTTGTGTTCACAGTTCTGAGAAAACTACTGGGTGAATTTTTACAAGAGATAGTTTTCATATTGGAGCAGGTCTGAAAGAAGTTTTTTATCTATTAGTTAATTAGTTTCTGAGAAAACTAGAAAACAAAAAATTTCTGGAAATGTGGTTTTTCGGGGATTCTGAGAAAATGACGAAAGGGATCGAGCTGAAATTTTCACAATAGACTTTCCTTATGTTAGTGTAAATTTCCTAGAAGTTTGGTGCCTATTAATTTAGTAGTTTTCGAGAAAACTGAAGAAGAAAAATAAAAAAATCTCTGGAAAAGCGGTTTTTAGTGATAAAACATTGATAGATCGATTTTTTTGTAATTTCTTAACCGGAAACCAACAAAGAAATATTGATATATTGGTGGCTATCGATATAAATATCGATTAATATCAATATAAATATAGTTTACTTTGCATATTATTTTGAAATTTTTTCAATTAAGCTCTCTCTCTCTCTTTCTCTCCATCTCATCACAATTTGTTTATATATCTCTACCTCTATCTCTATCCCTATCTCTACGTATCTCTATCTGCAAACTGGATGCTGCGCTAGAGTTTTTTTAAATTGTGGGTAGATAACGAATTTTCGATTAAAACAACTGATATTGGTATTCAAATGAAATTCGAGCTGAAAAATGCCATTTTGTTATTATAAAAACGTTCGTTACCATTATAAGTTAACAAAACCTTGAAAATACTTCAGGAGTGTTATAATAACGTTAACTATATCATCAAAATTTAAGTTTAAATTTTTATTTTTCATTGAATTTTTCCTTTTTTTTCCTCCCATTAGATTTTTCTATGCATATAAGCACCGGAAGCTCAACATTCAGATCTAGATAGTAGCTAGCCCAATAAAGCAGATACTCAGGATATTATTATTTACAATACTGCATACATTGGTTTTTTGTTTTTAAAAGCAAACGCACAAGATTTTGTCACGAATCGCACTCCTCTGTTCCTCGCAAGAAGGTCTCATTCTGATGCAGGTATTCCTGACAAGTGCCTTTTAAACTTCTCTGCTTCACATTTCCGTGAGACGTTCATTATCTGCAGCGAGAAACCGCGCGAGTGTGAGTGGATTCCCTTTTTCGGCCTTAAATAATATTAATGAAATGTTTGCCAGAATAAGTGCAGTGAAAACAGATACACAAACAATATCTAACTAGCTACCTACTTTATGTTTCACCATATTAAATTGTAATGTGCTTTTGTTGCCACTGTCATTCCTGTTTCAAAAATGACCTTTTCTTACGCTGACACAATAATATATCTTCATCCGATAGTCGATAGTGTGGTTTTGTATGCTGTACGTTGTAAAGTGTACAAACTGTATTGTTCAAAAAGCAAAAAAAAAAAAAAATGGCTAACACGATCGAGTGGGTGCTCAAATTTCAATTCACGTAATTCTTCGTTCACTATAGGTAGCCTAATGTACACTTTTTTTTCTAATGGAAGATTTCTACTGAGAAATTTGAAGGTTTTTTTTTTTTTATTATTTACTATCGAACAGAAAATGGCTCGATGATATAAATGTTCACGCATTTTCAAAAGCACTCGTTGTTATCAGCTTGAGGAGGCGCAGCCTTTTTTTATTTATTTCGTCCAAGGAATAAAATGGTTTGAAGAGGAGAAGAAGAGAAAGTTTGTTCGCAATTGTATGAAAAAAAGAATAAAAAGTAATGTGAGAATTAAAAAAAAGTATAAAATAATAATAACAAAAAACTGGCGCGACAAGCATCACAAGAAAAAGTAGGGTTTCAAACAAACACGTTAAAATCATCAAAACACTGCAGGCGTAATAATTTTTCCGATCTGAAACAATGTTGATGCCATTAATTTATGACCTAATTACTCGTTCAATCGTCACAAGGCGTCAGTTATTACAAAATTTGATAAAAATGTTGAAATAATACGAAGTCAAAGTAAGTTTTTGAGTTTCGTGACTAACGTATTTTAGACTTTTAGAGACTTTTAACTCTCAAACTTCAACATAATCAGACCACTAAAATTAACAGCTCTTGTTACTGCTGAGTTACTAACTCTGGTTTCAAGTTTCATGACTATTTTCCGAAAATTAGGTATTGCAGAGCAATTAAACTGCCAAAAATGCCATATAATCGGACCTATCTGATGTTCCATTGGGCTGATCCGCACCCGCACCAAAAACAACAGGCCCCATCACTGTCCAGTTCCAAATATGAGTACTAAATTTCATGACTATCGAACAAAAATTACGAGATCTGCACTTCCTTACGCAGAACTGTATACATATGAATTTCAACTAATACTTAAGGCCAAAATTTTGCTGGGCTCATGAAATGAAAAACATACGCACTCCCACCCCTGAGTTTGAGTACAGGATATATTTTTAATTAGTGAAGTTGTTTAATAATCATGTACCTACCCAATACTACAAGTCTAAGAAAAAATATTATTAATAGATCCGATAGCCAGATTCCTCAATAACAAATTACTAAGTTAAAAAAAAAAAAAAAACGGAGCACTCAATATCCTTTGTATTTTAATTTCTATAAAGTTGTTCTTACCATCAACGATTTTTCTGACTGAGATGTCAAAAGAAAGGTTTCACCATGTAGATGTGCCATCTGAAGATAAAATGTCCATAGCCCCTTGAAAGAAAAATTCCGGATTTTGATCCCCGAGCCTCCTCGAAATGTATTTTTTAGCATTTTTGTCCTCCCACACACATATTTTTCCTAATGATTTCAATAATTCCACAAAATTTCATACTTCTGTGTCACACCTTTCTTGAAATAAGGAGCACCAAAAACTTAAAAGTGAAGTGTGAGTACACTATATCTACTGCAGGGTATACAAAGCCCAGTCATATATAAGGGATTTGAAAATGAAAGGTTTGACTTCGAGAATGTAATGGGGTTAATCTTATGAATTAATGATGAAAGGGGTCTAACCTCATCCAACACTTCTACCAAGAGGAGCTTTATTTGATAATATACAGTTTCACCTAAGCATTTTTTTCAGGAAAATTACATTATTTCAAATGGATATAGTCGATTTAAAAGTGCAAGAACATAATATGGTACCATCCAGCATCCAAGTTTCTAATTCGTATCAATGACTTATTTTTCTGCTGTAAAAAAATTGACTTAGATAATTCCAGAGTATTTTAACGACTATGTGCACTCGCACATCATTCTGTAAGTACCAATTTTATTTTATTTTAGGCTGATTGAGTGACGATAGAGGGACCAGAAGAAATAGTGAGGCAATGAGATGGATACGGGGACGAGGAAGAAGAGAAATATTGGACAGGAGGGGGAATGGGAGGAGAGAAAAAGAATGAGAATGGCAAGGAAAGAAAGTGGGATAAGGAAGAAAACAGAGGGGGCGAGTGAGGGAGGAAAGAGAAGTATTTTATGTTGAATGGTTATGAGTTGTCCGAAGGAAGGTTTAAGCCCTAGTAGAAGTCTATATCCTCACTATAAGCAAATTTCTGGATTTTTTTCCAAGTACATATTATTTACTTCTTTAATAGCTCTGTTTGATAGGACTACACCAACTTACACCAACCTACACCGGGAGGGCGATTCCACAAATGTAGGAATGTTATATGACTTTATGCCTAGTTTTACACGAATATTTGTGGAATATCCCTACCGGTGTAGGTTGGTGTAAGTTAGTGTAGTCCAATCAAACACAGCTTTTGTCTGTAAACTGAAAAAACAAAAAGAGAAAAAGATAAGGAAAAAACTTCTTTATCTCTCTTTCTCTCCATGGCACTATCTTTCTTACTGAGGTCTTCTTTTCGACGGATTATAAGTCCCAAATCAAATTGCTACGTGGAGACGAAGCCCATGGGAGACAGCTAGTTCACTTAATTATGGAAACTCTTTTTAAACTTTCTCGGGAAAAATTTTGTGTTTGTTGCTTTTTGAAGTTCTCAGAACGCTTTTTACATGTTTTTCTTATTTAAACTGTAAATTGAACTAGGAGATCGAATTTTAACCAATTAACTATACTGCAATTACAACTTACAGATAAGTTTTATTTATACCTTTTTTCTTATCAAGAATTCTCTTTACGAAAGTTATCATGTATAAGTATAAAGACACTTTTTACTTTTCAAAATTCATGACATATAATAAATAAAGTTCCTAAAATAATGCTTTCTGTTCAGTTTCAAAGCTTAAGGATATTCTTAAATTCACAACTGCCTGAAGTTTAGTCGTCATCACCGGACAGTAACATTTGAATAAGATCTTCTGTGACCACAAAGCCACCTTTGTCAACATCCATGCTATCAAGCGCCTCGGTTGCTTCTTTGGGTGAAAATTTGTCACCCCAAGACTGTAAGTTTTGTTTCAACCTGGAAGTTCACAAAAAACAAATAAATTTTATTTAAAAAGAAACAACAAAAAAACCGACGGCGTTAATCTGAATAAGTTGCTCTTATTGGTGGATATGGCCAAATTTATGGCAGTAATTTTTTCAATATTTAAATTCTCATTTTTTTCAATTAAGTACACCTTTATAATTTTTTAATTTTCAAATACGAATAGCCTAGGACATTCTCCGGTGGGTCAGGAACATTTTAAGTCTACTTTTATTAAAATCTATAAAGTAAGGCGGTTGTTCTGAGCGAACAAAATTCCGTTAGTTCTGGAGATGGACATACCAAGCATATAACCTCCTCCGTACGCAGTTGGTAAAAATTAAAGAAGACCACTGCTGTCGCTGAGTATATTATTATGAAAAAAATGGTTACGTTAGTTTTTTAAGGTTAGCTATACAACAGTCAAATCAGCTGCTACATGGGCAGTTAACTGGCTGTTACAAAAGTGTGCCTTAAAAGATAAAGAAGTGGAAAAATTTGGTGAAGGCTAAAGTAAAAGAAAACAATGGTTTTTATTAATTTGAAGAAAATTAGGATGGGACTACCACAGTAACCAGTATGAAATATATTACACAACATTATCTTTTCCAAAAGCTGGGTCAAAATATCATCAAACAATATCATATACGTATCTCAAAAATATTATCTTTTAAATATATTGTCAAAACAGTTAGTCTATATTAATTAGAATTCATTTTCCTAATGTCTTTAATAGGTGGAAAAATTGATGACAAATATTGAAAAAATATGAGGATATGCTGACATATAATAAACTATCTTACCTTCATAAATAATTAATGAAAAATTTCTAAATGTTTCGTAACTACAAAATGTTTGCGATACATTTTTATACAGTGTTTATTGTGATACCATGTGATTTATGGCATGAGATATTGACCGATAGACCTAATAATCTAACAAGAAAGTTTTGAATGGAGCACCATATTAGAACAAATGAAAACTCATCACAAAATCCCTAAACAATGATTGTATTCGAGCCAACCTGAGAAAGCAACAATAAAATTGCCGAATCCATATGAAGAAATTAATTTTATACGTCAATATTTTGTTTACAAAACATATAGTAATTTATAGCTTCTGTAATCATTTTTTCCCTTTAATTTTAAGTAGTTTCAAATTGAAAATTAACATTGAAAAATAGATCAGTTCGGTATCCTTTTCAATACGGGTTAGTTACAGTCAAATTTGGTCCTTCCCGACATGTTTTTCTCTTAAAAAATAAGAGAAGGGGGTACCAACAATTTTATTGGTGGTACTTCGAATAAAAATGGAGTACAAACTTTTCAGTTCAAAAAATTCAAAATCTGTGAATTTGAAGAGATTGCTGTGCCATCAGTGCCACCAAATTATGTTTTTTCATAGGAAGAGGAAGGGGGAGGTACAAAAAATTTTAAGGGTGGTACATTTGGGTACAAACCAAGAAGATCACATTGAGTTAAAAAATTTTAATTTTGATCTATTGGGGGGCCAGTGAAATGGTACCCCTTATTTGAGGGGAATTTTTTGGTGGGTGATAGAGTGGTACCAACAATTTTAACGATGGTACAATTAACTATAAAAAAAATACTATAGATTTAGCTGAAAAATGTTTCAAAAGTTCAATTGGGGGGCTACCATTTCTCCAGTTTCCCAGTCATATATGACAATGGGTAGAGGTACAAATAATTTTATTGGTGGTATATTTGGGTACAAATGGGGTACAAACCTTTCAGGGTAAAAAATTTTTAAATTCGTACATTTGGGAGGCCATTATTTCTATGACCACACAAGAGAATTTTCTTTAATATAGAGAGATGAGGGGAGGTAAAAATAATTTAAGAGATGGTACAATTGAGTACAAAAAGAGTAAAATCCTTTCATGTAAAAAATTTTCATTTTATAGAAATTAGGTAGCCAGCAAAATGGACTCATAATAATTATTTTATTATAATCCAAATAACAGTTATCATTTGTTATCTAAATATAATTACTTTTAGATGTAGTGCACTTCATATCGTAATAAATAAAATAAATTTAATTTTTTGGTTTAAAATTTTTTTTTTCTTATGGGATTAATACGTACCATGGTACATCATTCTTAGTTCCATGATACACTGACACAGTGTACCATGGAACAAAAAAGTTACCCCATTCAAGATGGAATTAAAAAAAAACTATCACTTGTTAGTTGTTTCTTTTGGTTTTGTTTTGTATAGATGAAGGTTCATTCTTTTCAAATTTGTTGGTCCCAAATTTCTAACTCAATTCTAGCTTAAAGATGTTCCATTGTACCCCAGTCTCTATTACCCAACTGATTTCTTGGGCTTTTTCTTCTTAAATATGGATTTGAATAAAGATATCCATGTGGAGTGCAATATAATGCATGCTTTTGGCTTGCTTGGGAGACTACCTTCTTCGGCGTTTATGGTATGAGTAAAACTCACTTACTCATGGGAGAATTGACAGTGATACTCACTTTTGTGCATCAATCTTTCCATCTTCGTCAAATGCCATGAATGCGCTTCGTACAGTCTGATCATCATCAGCACCTGAAAAATCAGAAAAACGTTAACATCCAGGTACCTTTCAGACCTTATAACATATTATGCTTCATAAATCTGAAAATGCATACCTCCAGACATGCGGCTAGCAAATAATGAGAGTAACTGTGTAAAGTTCACTGGTCCTGTAGCCTCTTCTAGCATATCATCCAACTCCTTATCGGAAGCTAATTTTCCCACCATATCCCAAGTAGCACGTAAATCTTCTTTACCAAGGATACCATCTTGGTCTTTGTCCATCATGGAGAAACCCTAAACAATAAGTGCACGCTTCACAATACAGTTAAACAGGTCTTTCATTTTCAATCTGAGCTTACCTCTTTGAATTCAGCCACCTGTTGGGTGCTGAACATGGAGAACACATTACTGCCAGATCGTTTGACCGCCTTCTTCTTGCTGCTATGTCTCAGAGAGGATTTTGTTGAGGCTGGAGCTGGTTCTGGTGCAGGTGGAGCTGGTTCTGGTGCTGGTGGTGCCGCTTCTTCTGTTTTCTCTTCTTTTTTTACTTTCTTCTTCTTTACTTTCTCCTTGTCCGCCTATGAAATGTTTTTTGAAAAAAATGGCATTATCATTTTATGAAATGTGGGTACCATTTTTCTTGAAACGTACACCTGAACATTATCAGTACATGAATTATCTTAGATAGGTACGTATCTCTCCAACTGCAAGGATCAAATAGTGATGTAATCTCAAAAATGTTTTTAAAACAGTTAGTATTATGGTCACTAACATCGATTAATGTTCTGCTGTTTTTTTTGTGGGGGTTTTTCGTTAATTTTTTCTGGAGTTATTGACGAAGCAATTATGTCTCTTTATTTATGCATTTGTCTGTTTGTACCATCTTAGCGAAATAGATGTACTCATTGTTAATCACAATCAGTTGTCTTTGTGGTGCAATATGTAAGGCATGGGGCCATGAAGCATGAATTGGGTGTTCGAATATCACTGGTCGAAATTATTTTTTTAAATAAAATACTATAGACTTGTATGAGTTTATGTGGAGTGACTAAGGCACTCGGTTTGATCGAAACGTTATTAGTTCTACTCATAGCTTACTCTGTGTTTTAGGAGTGTATGATAAAATTTCAAAAAATAGTACTTGTAAACTGAGAGTAATTGCAAATTATGATGGTTGCGTATGTTCACTCATTAAGAGTCAGGTCTTTGTTATGTTGAAGAATTATATTTAACTTTGTTTCCTCAATTTTTGGAAAAAACTCGATGATTTTTCATCCATAACTCTCTCAAGTGAGATGATATCTTTTCCAAGGAACCAAACTTAAGAGCATTCCCTACAAATTGAGTCCAAGAATAAATTCATAATGAGTTGACCTCTAATAAACTAGCTGGGTAGGCTGAAGAAAAATACCAAAATTAATATTTTGTACTGCTTGTATGGTATTCTGGATTATTCAGAAGTGAAATAAACTTATCCATGTCAAAGGCATATTATTTTATTTTATAGAGGTTTAGACATATAAGGATTTTACCATCAATCAATAGGTAGCATATCTGTTTCGCGTTCAATTTCTCACTCACAAATTAATGATCAGAGATTGTTATCATAAGTTGAATTGGTTCACATAAACGAAAATAGACGAACTAGTTTTCTGGCATACACAGGAAAAAATAGGCGTTTTGAAACAGTTTATACTTTTTTCAGTTTTCCGATAATTCCAAATCAAACAAAAATAATTTCCTCAATATTCGGGTGGTTTCGGAAGGAGCAGATTTTAAAATTGCCTCAAATTTGTGCGCTGTATTCTTGTCAGAAGAACTTTTCATCCTCGCTACCACTAAAAGTTTAATTAACCTAGTTATTAATATTTATCTACTTAGTTACTATAAAAAAAATAAATCCTCACAAACGAGAATAGTGCATTGAAAAATTGAAGTAACTTTAACACTTTTTCCGTATGAAAAAATACATAAATTGAGGTAATTTTTTTCAAGACTAACAACTATCGAAAAGTGAAATTATAGCGATGTTTTAAAAGAGAAAATTTTCTCCTCGTTTTCCAAGCACTTTTGAATAATCTAGTCTATTTTCTGCACTCTTCTATGGCAGCCTTTAAAATAATTTTTTTTTATTTGTGAGAGTGGGAGAACGAGATAAGTTTTATTGGTCCTAACAGTTCTTCCGCATATCAAATATACATGACCATTGATTGGTATGCAACCATCGTAACATGCAAGTACTCAATCTGTGATTCCATTCGTTGAAATTATTTTCCCTTTATTCTCGAAATATCTTGAATACCTAATTCATCTTTAATATAAACTAACTCCCAAAAATCTTCTCATTTGCTATAAAAATACTTTTCAGATCCTTCTATAAAATTATAATTTTGCATTGTATTTTTACCTTGAAAATTCAAATTTGGAACTCACACTTATAAACAGCGATTTGAAGACAGATAGTGAGGGACATATTAGTGCATTTCAAGGCTAAGAGCTGAGAGTGATGGAGCTGGTCAGCTTATGACTAATTTTAGGCTACAAGTTCGAAGACGGGTGATGGCTAGTGTGATAGAAACATTAATATTCTATTCTTTAGCAATGTTCAACAAAATGGAATGAAAGATGATATACTTATTTATCGAAAAAGCATGGTAATAATAATCTTTGCACTGATAAATTAAGTATTGTCTGATTTTTTGAAAGTTTTTTTTATGGTTTTCTTATTTTTATTTGGTATTTTTTGGAAAAAGTTTTTTTTTTTAAACTTTTATGTAACCTTAGTACGTCTGCCAACCTATCTAGTAAAATGAAGTATTATACGAGTAAATCTCAAGCTAAAAATAATCAATTATTTTCTTTTTGTTAGTTAATCCCTTAACGAAGATGAAGAAGGCTAATTTTTTTTGAAAAAAAAATTTACGAAATTATCATAATTTAAAAAAAAAAATTTTGTTAAGGCCGTGTCATTAGGAAAAAAAAATTTTTCGGATAAAATTTTTTGGTTGTGATATAAATCCAAGAAATTTCAATCATATAGGTTTATTACTCACATAGAGTAGGTAAGTTACTTAAAAGTTTAAAAAATAAACGATTAGTCAATGCCAAAATAAAAATCCAAAATTGGTTAAAAAAACAAAACCAGAACGAAAAATTTACGATATTAATTGATTTGTTCGGCATTAATTTCATTTTAAACATGTTTTTCAGTGATTGTAGCCGTTCTGACATAATTTCAAAGTGAAACATGGAAAAATTTTTCTATTCAATTTTTCATCGTCCTCAAAGTAGCCTTTTTTCTGCATCGAAAACTTCATACTCTTATGCTGAGACATGAAATTCTCTTTTCATTTACATCAATGCAGTTATTCTAGATATTATTATATAGAATAAAATTGTTAAATGTTGAAATTTTTATCAAATTGCAATGCTAACAGGATTAAATCAAATAAAGTATAATGACTGCAAAATGTTCGAAATACCATTTAAAACATACAGCAGGATTTAAACTCACTTTCTCTACTCTTTTATCTTGAATTACGCTAATTCTCCGAAGTAGGTAGGAAAATTTAAAATTTTAAAGAATAAATCAGGGAGTATAAACCGTCCTTAGGGGATTAGCCGTTTTGATAGGGTGTACGTTCGGTCTATAAAAAATGAGGAAAATTGAGAAAACGAAGTAAGAAAACCATCTGAAAATTCAAAATAAATGGAAATCGAAAAAGAAAAAGTTAAACATTACTTACCATTTCAAATGATGAGCACCAGCACTAAACACGTAAAAACCTTTGACTAGACGAATACAGCACGACTAAACTTTTTTTTTTTTAAGTCATTTGATTCTTTATTTCCTACCAATGAATTGCATCGGTAAATGTCAAATGACCGTACGTTGTTTTTTACGAGATCACTCTATAAATAATTACCGACTTCCATTCAAATGTATCATGTCTTAATGTCTTTTATTGGCATGATTGAAATTTATCAGTCAGATAGGTACGTACGTCTTTTTTTTTTTTTTTTTTTTTTTTCGCTAACGATTTTATTTTTGTCAATTGGCACGGAAACGTTTAACTTCCTTGGATGTTTGCGAGAAAAGGAGCAACACAGTGCTGTAATCTTCCCATTTACCCATTGCCCTCATTTTCTCACCCCATTAAATTAAAAATCTCGTATTGGGCAACAAAAATATACTAACCTTGAATTTGGTGGAGCCTTTAATTCATTGGACCTAACAGGAATCGGAGTCAACAATTTATTTCGCACCCAATTAATGGATGACACAAAAACTAGAGTAATGCAGTTTTTTCCTCGGTTTAGAAAAGAAATTTTGGTGTGGTTTTCACTTTTCAATTTATATAATGAGCCAAATATGCATATTATGGAGCAGCTATCCATTCAGAAATTTAAGTTTTCAAATATTCTATGTTGTCAAGAAATGGTTAGTAGCTATCCGTCGCACTGTTTACTGTCAAAAACTTTAATGAAAACAACACTTATGCAGAAGCATTCGTCAAAAAAAGTGGATTTTCTTCGTTTCCAAATGACAACATAATATTATTTTAAGGGGTTAACAGGTCGTACCTATAGCTTAAACTTATTTGAACTGTTTACCCTTTCAAAGGCCCCAAAGCAAGAACCGTACAGCCAATTGAAGCGAAATTTAATAAAATGTCAAAATAGTAGATACAAAATCAATGTCGGTTACAAATTTTTGCGACTATTGCTCAAACAGTTCGAACTTTAAAGCCTTCAAACTGCTATAAATGTAATTCAACTGCACCTACCAGACGTACAAGGCAGATCTGCACCCATATATTTTTGTCTTATCGAAGCCTATACTAAAGTTCAAACCAAATTTCGTGACTATCGTATAAAATTTTTTACCAACGCCAACCGTGTTTTACCGAAAATCACGTCCAATATTGTATAAATTTTTATATGACCTGCTAACCTTTCCAATTGTTCTAGAGCATAAACTGCAATGTCAGTTATTCAGAAATTCGGTAGAATGGTGAAATTTAATAATATTGAAAAATTAATACTCATCCAAGAACTAAGTATATACCTTTTATTCGAAAAAATTGGCATATAATTTCTTTTTCTTCATATATATGTATAGGTTGAGAGGTCCTGAATAACACACTAAAATTCTCATTTTCTACTCCTCTTGTCACCCTCGGAATTGGAGGAATTTGCCCCAAAAAAATGATTTTTTGCATTTTTATCTATAAATAATACTTTTTACGACAAAAAATTTCAGTCAAATATGTTTTCCACCAAATTTTCTGTCAATAAGGCCATAATACATTGTCTTGAAACGATTTTGTGCGGTTCTCACCTTCGCCTAAACATCGAATTCGTTGATAATTGCTTATTTGCTATAATTTTGGCGCTATAATACGTCCTGGATTATGCGAGTATTTTTAAAATTTCCCGACTATTGTTTGGAAATTTGACATTTCAGAGCTGTTAAACTGCCCACAAGTGCAACATAATCGAACGTATTTAAGATACCGATCTGTCGACCACTCCAAAATAAGTACTGATATTCCTTGTCTGGACGCAAATCTCTGTGCTAAATTTCCTGATTATCAAATAAAAATTGCGACCTGTATCGCGTTTGATAGAAAATCATAAATACCAACATTATCTATACTATGAATTTCATCAAATTGTGCCAAAATTTTACTGAGGTGATGAAACAAGTAAGGTACCCACGCCAATCCTTAGGTCTTAATATCGGATCAGTTTTAATGAGATTTTCTTCGAAAACCTACTTTAAAAGTGAAATATTACCACAAGATTGCCGACTCCGGAAAGGGTGAATTTCTTTTTTCGTTCGGAATTTAATAATAAACTAACCCTTCTTCAAAATTTTTCATTTCGTTTCGTTCTCTTTTGATTGGATGCAAAAAAACAAATTTTTACCAAAATTGTTAGCGTGTGAAAATCTGTTGTAAAGAAATTTTTTTTGTATACTCAACTTTATTTAATCGTTAATCCAAGCGTTCGGTTGATGAAGTAAACTTTTACGAGCAACTTTAATAAGAGTTTGGTTTTATTTTTAACAGGTTTTCAAACCTGCTATTTAATATTATGCGGGTGATTGAAGTTACGGTTAGGAGTGAGGTAGTTTTTCGTTTCATGAAAAATCGTGACTTTTGATATAAAAATTATAATTTCTTTTATCTGTATATATAATACATACATGTATATATATATATGTATATATATATATATATGAGTATCACAGTATGTACAAGGTTTTTTGTAAACACAATGGATGTAGTAAGTTTTGTCCAATAGGTCTACAATTTAGTATGGGGGTAGTTTAGGGTATAACCTCTGATGATATTGTATTTCATGCAAATCGGTTCAGGGGTTGAGCTGCAGTGGGCCAAAATATGTTCCATCCATGATGGTAAAAACGTAGTTATCTTTCTGTATGACTGATATTTGGTAGATAGATGATTTTGAACGTAGACATAATATTATCATTCAATAAAGTTGAAATCTGATAAGTAGTTTGTTGGTTCTAAATTTAATGAAAATAGGTATCGAGTTTGATGAAAACTGGTCGGTTTAGTCATAGGGACTGACGAAAGTTACACCAATGGGACGATCAAACGCAATCACTTTACAGGGCTGAAATTTGGTATATTGTTGGCTCTGAACATACTGAATGCCTACAATATTTCTATGAAAATCAATCCTGAAGAAAAAAACAATAACAAATAATAAAAAGAACAAAAACAAAAACAGAACAACAGCTGAAACATTTGGTAAAAAAATCAAAAATCTTCTAAAAAGACGTAAGTACAGACATAAAATGGGATATAAAAGAAGATGTAAAAAAATATGTTGAAAATAAAAAAATTTTGCAATACATGATCGGGAAGGAAATGTTTACATTGATATTTTGTGAGCTGAAAGTAGCGCCTTTCGTTAATCAAAGAATAAGCTTAATGTAAAGAATAAACCTGCCTCCATGCAAAAAGTTTTGCATGGAAGTTGCAAGGCAACAATGTTTACTTTCTTTCTGACACAACTTTAATATAAAAGATGGCAATCGAAATGACGAACTTCACTTCAACCAATAGTATCTATCGTAATTTATCCTTCCTTTTTTCTTTTTGTTCGTTAGAAAAAGTCACCTAACCTCCCACCCAATTAAAATTATTAATGGAGATAATATTAAAAAAATAAATAAATTCATGAGCTAGGTTTTAAACCATCAACTTCCTACATGTCAGACATACTTACTCTCGACATGTAGCACCACAGTTGTGGATGCTACATGATGGGTATTCACCGTATTATATTATTTCGAAAGTACTTCACCCATCATTCAGAATATTTATGAGGTATTTAATTAACGTTTCGTTGCTTTCTGATTATTAATTATAAAAAATATCTTCTTCAACAAGGTTTGTAATATAGGTATTATTATAAAAATTGAAAAGATTTAAAATGAGTTGTAAAAGGACATCTGAAAAGAGATGTGAAAATTGATGAATGGTTTTAGATGATTTTGAAAAACCTGCTTTCGTAGCGTAGCTTGTTGCGTTAGAGTTCTTATTTTTAAGGTGGAAGAAGTGATGAAACGAAATATGAGGAAAAAAAAAGAAAATAAGTACCTATAACCATTCGTAAAAAAAACCCCAAAAAAAACATGACATCTTCTGTCTTTTTTAACAGCAATACAGCAGCATACGGTGGAATATTAAAATATGTAATCCTTCATTTAGAGAATATAACCGCTCCTTTTCGCATTTATTTAGTATTTTCATGGTCACTGCACAGTTTGATGGGAGAAATTGGGTCTAAAACGAGTCGAATTAATGACAAACGGGGACAAGATAGAGCGATGAGTGAGAGAGAGAGAGAGAAAAGTGGAAAAATTTGATGAAAGAAAAGCGAAATACTCGAACCTTTTGAGCGGTAAACGACGAAAAGCAATCGCGTTTTGAAATATTGAAATATAAATATTGATAAAGCTTTTCGAGTAGTTGGCCACTTATTTTTTCAAGTACCGAACCAACAGTCAGAAAAAGTGGATGGAGTGCTTTTGGCAAAATATCCAGGTACTTACTTGATAAAAGGGGGAGAAAAAATGATGTCAACATGGAGAGAAAATAATGCTGCAAGTCATTAAAGCTCCGTTAACTGTTGGCGAATGTTTTATTTTGGGTGAACAGCTTTTCTCTTTTAAACTCCACCTAAGAACAGTATCCGCCGTTAAGTGTTTGAAACCTCCACACGTATCTATAATCAGTTTTATAGTTTTACCATCGCTTAAAATTACACAATAGGTATATTCGACGTGGAAAAAAAGTACGGAACCAGGCGTGGATATAGAGGAAGGGTTTTGGGTTTCAAATCATCTCCGAAATAAATAAATTCCTAAATAAATAAATGGAAAACAGGACGGTGAAAATTAATAAAAAAATGATACAAGTGTATAAAGTAGGTGATTTTGATCAGTGTGTGATTTTTGCAGCACGAGTATCAATTACTTACTGTATACACGTATGTTATACACTATTTTTTTCAACATGCCCTCACGTTTAAAAAAAAATTGAAATAAATAAATATTTTTGCAATTGGAAACATATAAGTGCAAACCATTTCAAAATTTTCAATAAAATCTCGTGGCCTAATGTTTAAGATAATGGTTCTCTGAAAATCAATGTCAAAGGTTCCAAGAAACTTTAACGAAAAAATATAAAAGAAAGAAAAAAAGAAAGAAAATGACTACGAAGGCTATATGTCCAGTAAGTACGAACAGTGTACAAAATGACACATGCGCCCAAGTCGATGTAAAAAGTGAAGACTTTATACATTAGTCCTAAATGTTTCTAAAATTTCCTGCTTTATGCATCGTCAAGGTGCTTATAAAAATGTTGTTTATTAGCATGTGTTGCAAAAAAAAAGGCG
The DNA here is from genome assembly GCA_011428145.1 of Ericerus pela. Lineage (NCBI taxonomy): Eukaryota > Metazoa > Arthropoda > Insecta > Hemiptera > Coccidae > Ericerus > Ericerus pela. Next base: position 246,683 of record WOFM01000224.1, read on the forward strand.
TGAGTTTTAATGGAGACTTGTAGGTTTTGTAAGCTCGGGGAATCGAACCTGGGACCTACATATTCGCCAGCTAAAAGGTGAACTGATTATAACTGGCGAATGTGTTTTATATTAGACAGGGTATGGTGGTTCCCACACACTCCCCCCCCTAGAGAGACTCAACACAAGTTGAACGACATTAGATGCTGTGGGAGGTTGGGCGGAATCAGAAACGCCTCTTATACCTATACACACAGGTTTATACTACCTATACGGGTTCTATTTCCACTATATAGGGCGTCATCTATCGGCAACTTAAGTTACAAAGGAGAGTTGTGAGTTCCACCATGCACCACTAGGGTGCGTGCATGTCCAACACATGTCAAGGGTCACCAGATGTAGGTTTTGTCGGCTCGGGGAATAGAATCTGGGACCTACATATTTGCCAGCTAAAAGCGGTGAACTTAACCGCACAGCCATCTCACCACCGATTATAACTGGCGAATGTATTTTATATTAGACAGGGTATGGTGGTTCCCACAAGACTCATGAAGGATGGATTTGTAAACCAAACAAAATAATGTAGTTGTGAGCATCCGCGTTGTGTATGCACACAGCAACACAACTACACATCAACAGTTACAGTACCATAAGATGTACGAGTTACAATTGAAATCCTTATTTTATTCCTTACTCGAGTACTAGACCAAGTGCCAAGATGTTTATACATCAAAAAAGTTATTTTAATCGTTTTATTTTTCAGACCTGAAATATTACATGTTTTTTGGCCTTTGCCCTTTATTTCTTGATAAAAAACAAATGAGTAATTAAATTTCCCAAATTCCTATTTTAAAAGAAAGACAGCAATATTGAAAGATATACCCAAATTAGTTTTGGTCTGACTCCAGCTAGGGCTTAAAAACTTTTACTCTGACTAGGCCAGACTGTGCCATGGCTTAATCTCAGGCCTGTCTTTTTGGGACATACATTTTTTGAGTTTTTATCACATCGCATAACACAACTTACCTTACACAAAACTAGAACTCACTTTGAAAAGAACTCTCTGAAAACATACCATTTGATTTCAGAATTTTTTCACCATATTGAACACAGTTATTAATACCAAAGTACTCATTTACTCATTCTGTGAATGAAATTTCTTTTGGAGCTACTCAGAACCATGACGTATCTGGCCGTCAGGTAAATTAAAATAAAAATCTAAATTCAAAATTAAAGACTCTGTTCTGAAATACTAGGTATGCAACTGGTAATACCTAGGCAATTTATTTTCTTGTTTTTTTCTTGGCTTTCCCTTCATACCACAACCTTGGTACTTCTCTAGGTACATGTGTAATAATAAATTCACCTTTCCACTTTATTAAAAACCAGTTTCTTCTTTCCCTCTCTCCTTTTTATCAGACGAGGAAGCTTTCTGAATTCATTTCATATACTAATTGTACTTTATTTCTCATCTCATATATTTTGTTCAGTTTGTACAGACAGGAACACTTTCTGTTACCTTTTTTTTATTTTTTCATGTCAAAATGTGTTTTTAATACTATAAGATTTGGTGCAATATTTCGATAATGGCTGTTTGAATTTTCTTCAGTGGCAATGGCCACTGGTGGTGTTTGATCTAGGTATGGCTGTGAATTAATGACTTCATAATGTAAATGAAATCCAAGGTACATAGTCAAGGTTCGCAATCTTTATAAATTCAATCGGCATGGTATAAATTCGAGTCTAACAAATTCCTGGCAGGCTATGAGGGTTGGGTGATGCTGATTCTATGGACATCATCCAGTGTAAGTGGTTAATATCTTGGTTTCTCGGTGCGTGTTTCATGGGATTGAATATATTATCGGGACTGTAAGGGGAGTGCCGAATCGGCCCCACTAAGCATACCACAACCAGTTCAATTAATACAAAAAAAAAACATTTTGAACGATTACCAAAATAATGTCACCATGCCATCAAAATATAAGAAATTATAGCATAGGTAACAAGTTTCTTTAGAAAAGAAGGTTTAAAAATTTTCAAAAATTTCAAAACTCCAGTGCAGCAATAACTTACATAAAAAAAAATTTTTTCGTCATGAAAATTCTAAAATAAAAATTAAGTTTACCTGAAATGGCACAAATTCTTTCGACATAAAACGAGAAACTGTCCGAGTGCCAGACAAAATTTCATATTAGGGTCGATTTTAAAGGAACGGTTTTATTTTTTTCCATCAAAATTAGCTAGGCTACCTAAGACTTTTGAAAACAAGCTTTTCTAAAGAAAACGGAAGTTTTACAGGACGAAGATATATTTTCCTTTCCCGTCAAAATAGTTTTCATTGATATTTAAGGTATTTTTTCGGCGTCATGTTAAAAAATAAAATAAAATCGTTTTAATTTCAATGTATTTAGTACGTCCCCTCGAACACCCTTGAAGGGACCAGTTAAAAGAGCGGCCTACCTATTTAAGTAGGTATGAATTTAAATTTTTGGTGTAAATTAGTTGTTCTTTTTTTCTGTTTTGTATTTTTCGTTACCAAAAGAAAAAAAGTATCAAGGATCCAGCTCGAAGTCCCACCGTAAAGGCAATTTTAATTGCAGGCTTTTGAAAACGAGTTTACAATGTATAAAAACGACTAATGGCATCTTTTTTTTTTAGACGTGCTGGATAATATTTTGTAGTCCCATCTATCTTTTGACGGAATCGTCGTCTGTGGATACTTAATGACGTGCATTCAACCGAAAAAAAGGTGAAAATTTCGCTTTCGCGAAGTTCCAGAAATGTTCGAAATAGCGTGATAATTCTGCTATCGATGTTTGTGTACTTCATTATATAAACTTTCAAGCAGAGAATATGCCAAAAGAAACGTTATTTTAATGCTTCGAGGTACAAAAACCTATTTAGTATTTTTATTTTTCCTTTGTGCTCGCAATCCACAAAGGACAGACACCGTTATTAATGCTACAAAAATACGAGACGCACGTTATTTACCGAGCGTTTTTTAGTTGATGAACACCATTATCTGTGACCTTGAAACAAAGTTTAAAATTTCTCAATTACTTTTAGCTGGTTGTTTTATTTCTACGGTATCATTTTTGTAGATGAAAATGTGAAGCAGCTTTATAGAAGAATGAAAATTAAACCGAGAAGTAAACAGTTTCATGTTACACAAAGAGATGAAACAAGTGGAAATAAAAATTTAAAGAAAAAATAAAAGCAATATTAGGAAGAATTTTCCAAAGAGAAAACGTGAATAATACCAATTAAAAATCAGCCTCAAACGACGAAAGACATTTCCTTTTCGAGGGCTGTATACGGTCGAAATTTTTTTCTTTTATGTTCTATATATAAAATTCAAAAAGGTTGAAAAGACTGAATTTTCAACACATTACAGCTCTGTCAATTTTGAGAAAAGATATAATATGGTAATATCTGAACCAGTACTAGTGTTCGATCTTTGGCCTCAGTCAAAAATGTTATTCCGCTGTAATCTGTTGAAAATGTATGGCGATTATTCAGTACTTGAAACACAACAGTGCCTTCAAGTTGGAAAAATGCAACGTTTTGTACATTTTAACATTGGAAATAGGTAACCTGAGGTATATAGTAAAAACATGACGTCATGTGCAACGAAAAGTGAAAAATGTAAATAAAACCAAAAAATCATGATTGTTTTGTTAGTGTGCGTGTGTACTTAATTGTATTCATGATTCAACACACACACACTAACACAAAACCAAATTCGTTGTTTCCCGGGCTCCACGAATTTAGCAGTATTACCTAACATGAAGCAGCTTTGTTAGAAAAATTAGGTTTTCAAAAATTATAAAATTAGGTAGTCACTAAAAAGTTATTAATATATTATAGTAAATATTTGTTCAGAATTACGTTCCTATTAGTCCAAAATTAGACATTTTATAGTCAAAATAAAAACGAAAATAGTGTTACCGGATGTGCCGTGCGCGACTGGTTGACACAAAAATTCATAGCAAATTATAATAAATCATAGTGAATATTTGTTTTAAATTTCGTAGCTACTGGTTGAAAACTGAAAGTTTTATAGCCAAAACAAAAACAAAAATAGTCTAACCGTAAGTACCAAATGGCTAATCCGCAACAAAATCAATTCATCAGATTCTTCGCTTAGTACTAGTGTTTGTTCCAAATTTTGTGACTATCGGATAAAAATTGTGACCTGTACAGTGTGGTAATAAGAAATTGGATTATATATAATTATGAATTTGAGTTATTAGTGCCAAAATTTTCCTCGAGTTTAGAAATGAAAAACGTACCCACCTCCAACCCCAGATCGTTCCATGACAAAGATTAATAAGTAAATTTTTAATAAAAAACCTACTTAAAAATGAAATGTGTTTGTTTATTTAACGAAATGAAAACTAAATACAAACATCATTTCCAATGTATCCTCGTCTGTGTAAGAAATGCAAATTGTGTAAATTTTTTTGTCTCAGTTTCAGTTCTGTTCATGTTTACTGGCTTGCTATTGTGGCTGTAGCCCACAAAATCCTGCGCACATTCGTGGCACAGGAAATCTGGCAATGTCACACAATACATTGTGCAACGTGAAGGTATTGAGAAGCGAGAGTGAGTTTGGTCAGTTCTTCACCAACAGGTGTTGGGGAAGGGCGCCTTATTTTATTTTATAAAAGTCTCTGCTCTCAGAGCAAAGTGGCCGCATTCAGTGCACTATCTTTTAAGTAAAACTTGATAACAGGTAAAGTTAAGATCCAAAAAAAAAATTTTTTTCTCAATTATCTTCTTTCACGCCTATTATAAAAACATGCTTTCATTCTACATTGACTCCAATGAAATTATTTCATCGAGTATGAATACTACTTCACTCCACTGAAATCTTTCAACGAGTATAAACTTTGTGCAACTCTACAGAAAAATTATTTTCACCTAGTATAAACAAATAAAAACTTGTAAAAATTTTTTTTTGTCAAATTAATGGCAAAAATACTTACAAATTTTTTCTCATTTGATAAGACTTCAAATAATATTCTTTTAAGACTTGACTGTTAAAACTATAACGAACATTTTTGTGAGAATAAGATCAATAAAATATGGATATTAAATTTTCCATTCTTTTCAAGAATTACATCAGCAACCTTAGATGCAGCATCACCTATGGCCTCGAATTATAAAAAAGAATACTGTAAGATGAATAGAAACAATCATATCTGATTTATCTCAGGGATCATACACCTCAAGCAATACCTAATTCTTGTAGCTAAAATTGTATCTATGGTACCATCATGTGATGGGCAATATTATCACTTGGTTATCCAATTTGCTAGCGGGGTTAAATCAACCCATATGATGAAATTTTCGGCTCCTCTTGAAATAAGCTATTCAGAGGATAATTTAACTCCGCCAAATCCAAAGTTTCAAGAAGAATCTAATTCACAAAATTAGCAACAAAGTAAACGCAGTTTTCAACTGTAAACAGTAATAATTTTTGATAAAATTAACTGTCTTATAAATTTTTGTTTTAAATGGTATGGCTTAGGCACGACGAATTGAATGTCATAAAAATTACTTTATCAATTTTTTGTACCTTAGTTCCCACAATTTACGTCTTTGCAACTCATAGTAGTTCAGTGGGTAAATGGTGACAAATATGACTGCACCCTACAGAATTGCCTCTGAATAACCCCTTATAGGGAACAAATTTACTTTTATTCTTTCAGAATCGAGTATTTACAAATAATTTAGGTCAGTTGGTCTATTTGCACCTGATGACTAAGAAGATTCATCCCATGCTCCAATATGAGAACTATCTTTCGTAAAAATTTCAGCCTTATTCATCTGACAGTTTTCTCAAAACCATGAATACAAAACTTTGCGTGATACTTACGTATTTACATATATACCTACATTAAAAAAATTAGGTCAAAATGAAAAAGTGGTACCAATCGTTTACTTTTCTCGTGAAACAGATAATTTTCATCATCCCCACCCCTAACCTTTTTGTGAGGTCAGTTTTAATATCCCGTTTGCAAGCAAACTGGGTAACAACCGAGGTACAAAGGTTAATCATATTATTTGATGGAAAAAGAACTTCTTAAAACCTAAAAATTCTCTTAGGAATGAGAAATAATTATACGCTATTCAATTGGAATATTATAAAAAATCATCGTTCTTATTAACTGTTCTAAATAATGCGCGTCTAAATTTTGATCCAATATGAACAAGGAGGTATCGAAAAGAAAAATTCATATACCTACGTAAGTAAGAAGAATTTCTTCGACATTCAACGAAATCATTTTTTAACTAAGTGACCTTGCTAACTTGTAGGCTACAATTTTTATATCATTTACTTACGATGCAAGTAAATTCCCCAGCTGTCCATACATTCAACTGCGGATGATTTTACGACGCTTGTTTTCGTTTTTACGTCTTCGCTCGTGAAATAATATTTCTCGATGACAATTTTGATGTGGTAAGTTTTACTGTCACTTTTCTTTGCAAAAGAAAACCGAAAGTTTCCCACCACCAGCCGCTCTTTTTCGACGGATACAAATTAAACAAACGTTTAATATGTTTCTTTTCTTCGAATAACGAGCGAATAAACGTGCGTGAATGAACTCCTCCCTCCTCTTCTCCTCTATACTGTTACATCTAATTACTTTCCCATTTCCTCCTTCCCTTTACATCACACCTTTATCCTTCCTGCGGTAATGAATATGACATCACTTTGAAATAACTTTCCAGTTTATGCGTGTAACATTCACCAAGAGCTATATTGCGATACCTGTACGTACAAATAAAATTCGATGAAATTCACTATTATACAAGGTGATCCATTTATTACGTACCTACCCCCTTTTTTAGCAGGTTTTCAAAAAAAAACAAATCCACTATTATTTCACATTATTTATCAAGATAGAAAACAAGTCATTCATGACGATTCTCCCGTTTGGTTTTGCTGTAGATTTTGAATTTATCAATTGAATTTATTTACAACCCCCGAAAATAACAAAAACTGGACACTGATTCGTTTTGTTTTTCAAAACAAGAACCCATATTTTTCATTTTCAATTTTTAAACCGAAATAAATTTCATGAATATTTAACTGGTAAAATATCAAAGTACGCTGACGAATCACTAGTGACGGTAGTCGTAATATCATTTAAATCAGGCAATTTGTGTAACGATTGCCACAGCTGCAGCGGAAGCGGAAGCAGCAAGCTAGTAAATACCGTTGGCAAGACACTTTTTAGGCAATATTTTGTCCTCATTTATCTTTATCAATACTGGCCTGATTTTGAAGTTTGTTAAGTTGAATCATTATCAAATTTTCTTCAGTTTTAAAATATAAAAAGAAAAATGGTCATTCTCTTTAAAAAAAAAAAACAAAAAAAAAATTAAGGACCAGGTTTTAGAATTTATAGGAGTTATAAATAATTTCCAATGACTAATAAATTTAAAAGTCTACGGTAACTGTGGAATACCTTGTCGTGAGAGATATTCACACTAGAAGGTCTTCAACAGTATTTGCGTGTTCTGCCACTTCATACGATTAAGTATGGGAGAGCCAAATCCTTGGCGAGCACTGGCGATTTTTGAGCCGGTTCTGAGAGTTTATATACAGGATTTGGTACACGCACACAGACACACATGCATACGTATGTATACGTAATTATGTCATGCGTTACGTCGTTTCTTGTCTCCGTTGAGATGATAAGAAACGACGCAGTGCGTTTGGTACCGGGTCGTGACATTACCGAGATCGTTATCAGGTAATTGATCTCGGCCCCTACAATGTATCTTACCTGTACGTACGTACAGGTACGAACATACAAATGCACCAGTGTAAATTTGTTTAACGTCATAAAGACGATTATTGCCTGCCTTTGGGCGGCGACTGTTGTCGAGGGGTGCGAGCCTCTATAACCTCATACGAGTAATGTCCCCACAGCTACTCCCCCACAGTTTTTGCGCTGCGAAAATGATAAGTTGCATGCCTGGGGGACTTATCGAGTCTACTGCCTTTGGTCCTTTTCCCACTTGGCAAGGGCTGAGCCTACCGCGGCCCCGACACACTTGTGCAGTCTGTTTTTCTTCTTCTATTTTCCTGTCTGTCTTCTTCCTTACTGCTCTTTGGAGCATTTTTCTGTCGTCATTTGTAAGGTACGCAAGTTTCAATCTGTCAATTGAAATTGTTTTTTGTTCACCTGCGATTAGTATCACGAAATTCTTGTCATCTCTTGATACAACCTTATAGGGACCGGCGTATGGTTTCTCCAACGAAGATCTTATTTTTTCGTCTCTGACAAACACATGAGATGTTGTGGCCAAGTGTTTGGAGACATAAATCTTTGGTTGGCCATGACGAGCTGCCTGTTTCAAAAAACTGCTAGCGTCAGCCCGTATGTTTTGGACGAGCGTTTCGGGGCTAATTTCTTTCGAATGGGTGAAAAAATCCCCTGGTAGGCGTAGCTCTTCGCCGAGAGCTAATTGCGCTGCAGAGTGACCCGTGTCCGTTTGAAGAGCAGATCGAAGGCCCAAGAGGATGGTTGGTAGTATGTCAACCCATCTCTTGGTGTTGCAAGCCATGATGGGGGCTTTTAAAGCTCTGTGCCATCGCTCAACTTTACCGTTTGCTTGAGGATGGTAAGCTGTGGTGTGATTGTGTTGTGCACCAAGCTTCTTAGATAGCTCTTGGAAGAGCGAGCTTTCAAATTGACGACCCTGGTCCGTGATGATGACTTCAGGTACGCCATAGCGGGCAATCCAGGTGTCGTATAACCTGGCAGCTACCGTGGGAGCTGTCATCTCATAGAGAGGAACTGCCTCTGGCCATCGAGTTGCTCTATCGATCATTGTCAACAGGTATCTGTGTCCTTGGGATGGGGGTAATGGACCCACCAAGTCTATGTGTATCGTTTTAAACCGCTCTGTTTGTTTGAAAGATTTGAGAGGTGAATGATTGTGTCTTCCTACTTTGGACTCTTGGCAATTCAGGCAACTGCGAGCCCATTTGTTGCAGTCGGACTTCATCCGAGGCCAAACAAATCTTGATGATACTAATCCAGCAGTGCATTTTGGTCCAGGGTGCGATAGATTGTGCACGCTACTGAAAGCCAATTTGCGATACTTTGTCGGCAAGAATGGCCTATTCTTGCCTGTACTAATGTCGCATGTTAGTAAAACATTAGTACCAGGGATTTTCCTTTGTCTCAATTTGAGAGCTGTGTCATCGTTCGACAACAGTTCTTGCAATTCTGCATCCCTTAACTGTTCTTTAGCTATTTCAGCGTAAGGTAATTGAGACGGTGCCGAGATGGCTTCGATCCTACTAAGAGCATCAGCTAGAGTGTTGAGTTCTCCATTTATAAACTGGATGTCCGTAGTCAACTGTCCTATGTAGTCCAATTGTCGAGCTCTTCTCGGGGAAGAAGGTTCTGTCTTTTGCGTGAAAGCATGTGTTAGGGGTTTATGATCTGTATACACAGTGAAACATCTACCCTCTAATTGGTGCCTGAAATGCTTCAACACAGCGAATATTTCCAGTAACTCCTTGTCGTATGTGCTGTAGTTCTTCTCGGTTTTTGATAGCTTTCTGGAGAAGAAAGCGAGCCGTAACTTCTTGTCATTGTCCTTTTGGTACAGTGTTGCACCAATAGCAAAGTCGGATGCATCAGTTGCGACACATAATGGCAGACTTTCATCTGGTTGAGCCAGTAGAGTTGCATTTGCCAGTGTTTCTTTTATATTTTCGAAGGCTTTTTCAGCTTCTTCTGTCCAGTCGAGTGGAGTTTTATCTTTCTTCTTATTTGTTTTGATTAATGCAAACAGCTTACTTCGTTCAGCTGCAGCATTTTTAATGCAACGTCTGTAGAAATTCACCATCCCCAAGAAGCGTCTGAGTTTGGCTACGTTGGAGGGTTTTGGGAATTTCAGTATGGGCTCTACCTTGGTCTTCAAAGGGGAAATGCCTTCGGTCGAGACTTGATAACCGAGAAAGTCAATCTTGGATTGTTTGTATAAACTTTTTACAACATTGATGGTAAGTCCAGCAGCGTGTATACGTTGTACGATGGTTCTTACATTCTTCTCGTGCTGTTGCTCACCGCCTTCTGAGCAAATGCATATGTCATCCAAATATGCATAAGCAAACGGCAAATCCATAAACAGTCCATTGATAAATCTTTGGAAAGTTTGTGCAGAATTACGGAGTCCAAACGGCATTTGAAGGTATTCGAATAACCCAAAGGGGGTTATGACCGCTGTCTTTGGGATGTCCTGTTCGGCCATTGGAATTTGGTGGAATGCCCAGTTGATGTCGATTTTTGTGAACATTGTTTTACCCTTCATATTTGCATTGAAGTCCATTATGTTTGGAACTGGATAGCGATCAGGAACTGTTTTGGCATTTAAGGCCCTGTAGTCTCCAACGATTCGCCACTTTCCACTGGATTTTTTGGTCATGTGGATCGGGGAACTCCATGAGCTTTTTGAGGGGCGGCATATGCCTTCTCCTATTATGCGATCATAGTAATCCCATGCTGCTTTGAGTATATCAGGCAGTAGCCTGCGGGCTCTAGCATGGCAAGGCTGTCCTTTAGTTTCTATATAATAAATGGTATCATGTTTATAGGTCGGATGCCTGCGAATCGATGGTTGAGTAACTCCAGGATAGTCTGACAGAATCCATAGGAATTGTTCGTCAACTTTCGTGCAACTGGATATATTGGTGTCCAGTTGGTACGCTAGCGTTTTGCCTTCCACCCATAAACCAGTATTATTGTCTATGATTTTTCCATTTTTGAGGTTAATGACCAGGCTGTAGTGCGCGAGAAAATCTGCGCTCAGGATCGGAGTTGGAACGTCCGCAATTGTGAAGGACCACGTCATGTCTCTTCGCAAACCGATGCTTACTTTGCTGGATTCTATTCCGTAAGCTGGAAGGTTTTGACCATTCACAGTTTGGAGGTAGTATTTCGGAGGAAATGCCTTTTGGTTTTCTTTCTACTGGCAAAATACTCAAGTCAGCACCTGAGTCTATTAGGTAACGTCTCCTATTTGTCCTGTCCTTGATGAACAGGCGGCGTGAATACTTTTTTGAGGGATCTTCAGCCGCATAGACGACCCCTCTTTCTAGTTTGACGTCTTACCGTATGATTTACCCCACCATTGGGATCTGTTGTTGCACTTGGTGGCCTCTGCGCCAAATCTATTTTGAAAAAAGCAGGATTTATCGTCCCAGTTTTGAGACCGGGGTTTGGGGGACGATGTTCTTCTAGGGGGAGTTGGACTCTGACCCCTGGTAGAATTGCTCTTTCGGTCTCTAGACCTTGATTTTCTGTCATTATTTCTATTATTGCTCCTACTTTTCGAGCGGTTATTACTTCTACCATTTCTCGGGCTGTTGTTGTTGTTCTTTTTCTTTATTTCGCTAGTCAGCTGAGCTATCTGGGCTTTAAGCTGAGCTAGTTCTCCGGTCTCTGTCGATACTGCACTAATCGAGGATGCTGATCTCGAATGTTCTAGTTCACTATCGGCACTCTTTGCTAAGAAGTATAGGTCCTTGGAGTTGTTGATTACAGTGGTACCTATAGCTGCCAGACACTGCATAACATGTTGGGGTAGTTGTTTGCAGAACTGGTTTCCAATAACTGACGGTGACACTATATTATTGGCCTTCTGTCTTAATTTGGCCATTAAGGTGGAGGGTTTGTCATCTCCGATTTTCATTCCACCCATAACATCATCTATGATTTGCTTTTGTGTTTTACCAAACACATTTCTAATCTTCTTGCAGAACCAACTGTATTTGTCTGCTTCCGCCGGAGGGCATTCCATGATATCCGGAATGCGGCGTATTATTTCTGCGGGCATGCTGCTACAAATGTGTGAGTATTTTTGGTCGTTTTGCAAATTTTCTTTTTTAAAACGGCCTTTGAGGAGAGTTAACCATAATTCCACTTCATTTGGTAGAAATTCCGGAATCTCAATCCACCGCCTTTGGATCACAGGGTTCTGCAGAGTCTGCATCTGCAACAGCTGTAGTAGCTGTGCAAGTACTTCGGGGGTCAGCTGTGGCTGACCACTTCCACCTGCTCCTGGTTGATTTGATGATGGGTTCGTGTTTCCGTTAGGAATTATTGTGTGCTGAACTTCTCTAGTATTATTTTCAGCAAAGAGTCCACCAGACGCCGTCGGTTGTCGGTCTGGGGTTGAAGGGTCGGAGTCTTGGCTCAAAAGACAACCACTTCTGAGGTTGCGAGCTGTCGTCTCGTTCGGATTGACTACAGCTCCCAAACGTAAGGTTTCTGGCCTCCGGATTCGTTTTTGTTTCTCTGGAGTCTCAAAGACTTCAGAGTCTCTGGTCGAAGCTGGAGGAGTTGGCGGATGAGGGCAACTTTGTTCCTCCAGGTCTACTTCTCTTGGTTCCCTTCCGGCAAATATATTTGGAAGGGGGGGTTTAATTTCCCTTTTTCAAAGTCTGACCTCTGCTTCGACAGCCAAAGGTGTCTAGGTCTTGTAAAAATATTTGTATTACAAGCGAGTAACTCGCCAGCGCACCACGCCTCTTTTTAGAAATAGCGCAACGCGTCTTAAGACACCCACGACGTAGCCAAAAAAATCACGTTGGGGTCACCACTGTGGAATACCTTGTCGTGAGAGATATTCACACTAGAAGGTCTTCAACAGTATTTGCGTGTTCTACCACTTCATACGATTAAGTATGGGAGAGCCAAATCCTCGGCGAACACTGGCGATTTTTGAGCCGGTTCTGAGAGTTTATATACAGGATTTGGTACACGCACACAGACACACATGCATACGTATGTATACGTAATTATGTCATGCGTTACGTCATTTCTTGTCTCCGTTGAGATGATAAGAAACGACGCAGTGCATTTGGTACCGGGTTGTGACATTACCGAGATCGTTATCAGGTAATTGATCTTGGCCCGTACAATGTATCTTACCTGTACATACGTACAGGTACGAAAATACAAACGCACCAGAGTAAATTCGTTTAACGTCATAAAGACGATTATTGCCAGCCTTTGGGCGGCGACTGTCGTCGAGGGGTGCGAGCCCCTATAACCTATACGAGTAATGTCCCCACAGTAACAATTAAGTGCAGTTACATTGAACGATTTCTTTCGATATTGAAAATAAAAAGACAGAGCTTACGTAATAAATGGACCACCTAGTATAATATTTAACACATTTTACTAACGTACACTTATTATGGTACAACTAATGATTATGTTAAAACATTTATCATTTTTAATAACAAGCATATCGTATAAGTACCAAAATTTGGTGGGATAATATGTCTCAGCGAAGAAATAGATTTGCTTAGTTTTAAGCTTAATGAATTCATTGAACGGTACCAGCGACAACTTTTCTTCGTCTTGTTTTCTCGTATTTGTTTTAAGCAGGCTTATTTACTGCTAAAAACTGCTATTAAAAACGCCACTACTCAGTGACGACATTTTGAGCAGGTATCGTTCATTTCAAGTCGAAAGAAACACAGTAACACTATCAACATTCAAAGATACTTATGTATAGTATTTGAATATTACCTATTATATGTATATCATCATAACTTTAATATTCATAACATACAGGCTGAAATTTCGTATTCACTACTTACACGGACATTATCAATACTGCAAATAAATCCCATTAATAATTTTGGTTTTGATTTACTTATCTATTTTGAGTTATTTATTGGCTATTTTGTGTGATTTTTTGTTGACAGTTTGAAATTTCCTACTCATTCCCATCATCCTTGAGCCATATGGTTGTAAAACTGGGGATGTACTTTTTATTAATTCTGAAACACAACTTACGGTGCTACTATTTGTTTCAATCTAACTAATGCAATGGATCTAATAATCATTATGGGGAATCTAAACAACATGTCGATAGGTTGTTGGGTACCTTACCAAAATGTCTGATATGCGAGAAAAGAATTTGACATCAATTCTCCCCTCCCAAATTTATTGTTATTAAATTTAGGATACATATTAAGTCTACCTAATATGAATGAACCAAAGGCTTCATTGATTTTTACACTAATTGCAGAATTGGTTCGTTTGTTATTTTTGATTTTCTCTTGAAGTTCTTTCTTTACACGATGAAAAATTAAATATAAATTTTAAAATTAGTTTTTTTTAAGGCAGGTTTTTCTTTAAAATAAAGTATTTTCATTGATAGATTTATGCTTTTTCCCATTTTTTGTTCATCTATTCTGCCTTTACCTTCTTTTTTTCTTTTGGTTTTCTTTTTTTCTTATCATACTATTTATATTTCGTTAAATCAACAAGTTCATAGTTATTTTCTACCCATCCACTCCCTTCCATTAATCCTTCCTTTAAAAAATATTACACACAGTTTTTTTCCTGATGCCTCCATTCCCCTCCTGAGAGTCTTAAAAACAACCATATTCACTGAATTTTGTTGTTTTCAAGACTCTCTGGAAGAGAAAGGAGCGTCAGACAGAAAACTGTGGTGGTAAATGGGACGTTAGGGGTTATGAAAGGGGGTAGATTGGTTGAAAATATGTATTTGGTTTAAAATTATCCAAATTGTATTGTACTTTAATGTTATACCTCCTATTATAATGCTATGGAACATTTTCACTGAAGTAAGGTTATTTTCAAGACTCCCTAGAGAAGAATGATGTTGGGCAAAAAACTGGATGCAACGTTTTTTCAGGAAATTTAAAACTGAAAATTTTGTACTGATCTGTTTTTATTACAAAAGCCAAATTTGCAGTGAAAAACGCGAAAAACCAAATTTTGTGTCATCAACACCCGCTTTTGCAAAAATACAAGAGGTGAGGAGGGGACAACTTTTAGTACGTTATTCCAGGAGACTCACCCAGCAACCCTATATAGTTAAACTTTTGTATGATAATTTTTTCCCCTTCATTTTGGTGCTGATTTGACTTGATTATTTCACCCATTTTCGATTATCAATTACTTAATATAATTTTTTTTTGAGAGAGAAAGGGAGAGAGAGTGATAGGTATAATTATGTTATCTAACTAACTAATAAATTTTCTCACTAATTGAGTGGAATATTTTAATTCTGTTTCAGGTCATTTTTTATTCGTTTTTGATACCAATCAACGGAAACGAGAGCTCAATATTACAAGTCCTATAATCAATCCCGAATATTTTTATAAGAATAACGACCAGTTCTGCGCTTTATCATTAGCGCTGAATACGCATCCCAAACAGAATGGTAACATAAGTGTGCTAATTCAGGAAGGAAATCGAACAAAAGTTATTATGAATCAATGGAACATCGAGGATGTTGGGTAAGAATTAATTATTATTTTCAACTTTTAATAATTAATTACGCAGTTTAAGGCTAGCATAGTTTTAAAGTTCCTTTTCGAAAAGAGGAATTATATTCTTCAATTCGATGGAAACTAAAAAGCAAAAGAAGAGGAAAGAACTTTTTATTATTTTTCATCTGAAATTTATGACTTCTACTGAAACGAATATTAGATTATAAAACTTAAATTTCGGATCCCTCTTTCTTGATATTAAAAACTTAGTCGTCTCTAGTACAAGATCTTGGCTTATATTCCACCCGATTCACATTCGTTGTAAAATTTCAGCATTATTTTACTCCATTTGGGCCATAATTGTTTTCCTAGACATATTTATCGCATTGGGAAATTCTGTTCAGCAAATTTTAGGTCTATATTCCCTCAAAAATCCTACGATTACAAGTGAATATCGCGTTATGATATTTGAATTCTCTATTTCAGCGAATGAAACGAACATTCAGTATAATATCGCACAAGAATAAGTATTAGTTGAAGAAAACGTTGAACCTTCCATTAGTGGTATTACTATATACAATTTCGATTTACGAACCCCAAAATTAATGCATAGGATTGTAATTCCAGGTTTCCAGGTTAAAAGCCATCTTATGTATCAAACATAATAATACCAAAAAAAATACTCTGGATAAAGTAATTTCCAAAAAAATTTTCAGCCTAAGGCTGGAATCTCGGATCATCCATGAATGCCTTAATTCTAGTTTGGAAACCACAAGCTGTTGTTTAAGAAGAAAAAAAAAGTTTGAATTTACCATTTTCAAAAATTAAAGCTGAAAAATATTAAAAATACCACACAAACTAAGCCAAATTTATAACATTCGTCATTTTACCTTCACTCGACCATAAATTTATAGAAACAAAAATTTCATACAGGGACTGTAGTATTATTATATTATTAATAAAAAGGCTATAGGTTTCTATCTTTTCTAACACTGAGGGGCTTCACTAGACATAATACCATGAATATGGAAACAAAATTTTCTGCTGTCATCAAATGGTACTAGCTACTTTTATAGATACATAATTCTCCAGCGAAGAAGCTATCTCCCACAATCAAAACATAGAGGATTTTTCTTTAATTACTTAGCATAGATATAGCTAAATTTTATCTGGCTTTGTTTCAGAAATACACCGAAAGTATCTATATCTTTTCTTGGTTGTATAATTGAGATGAAAAAATTTTCCAGCTGGTTCTTAGATACGCAGGCACCTACTTTTATTACACATTTGGTATTGGCATATAATTTTCAACAATACAAAAGATTTATCTCAAAGGAACATAATTTTCATTCATTTGTCACGTAAATTTCAATGATTGTGGCACAAACCATGAATTGGCTGGTCTCTTCTATCTAATTTTTTATACTTAGACTAATGAAAACACTTTAGTCGGAGTCAAACTATCTTAAATGTAAGAAAAATTTTCAGTTTTTTTTTTTTTTTTTCATTTTCATATTTTCCTCGCAACCGATATACCTAACAAGAATGTACGATTTTCTTGCTTCTTTCCTTTTGCTCAATTTCTGTGACTAAACGTTCATTAATTCGTCTTGCTTTTTTCCAAATTCAATCCAATTAACTTCGTACATCATATTACCTATGTATATAAATATATTATACTATGAGTTTTGATTTTCTCACGACTGCACAATCCTTGTCTGACACTCAATCTTCCCTTTTTTCTCCAATCATAATTTGCTTTAGACAGATAATCTTTAATCTTTTCACTAACTCAGGTACTGATATAAATTTTATTTGGTTTCCAGAACACGCAACTGCCTCCACATCCCCCCGTCTTGGCAAGATGTCAAGCCACCATAATTTAAGTTTGTGTTAATACACAGCAGCCTAGCTCCGCCCTCTACTCTCATGCTTACATTGCAGCACTGAGGGGAGTGCTGTAGGCATGTGGCTGTATGCGCTATCGCGCCTCTACTGTACCATTGGCATCATAGCCACATGGTGAGTCGTCGTTTTTATAACCTGTGAGTTTCCGGTTCAATTCCCCCAGCTAACATTACTGTTGTAAAATACTTCATAATAGATAGGTATGTTTGAATCAGCACCGATAAAAGAAGAGTAATTATCAATTTTCACTTATTCAGATCGGTTAATTTCACTATAGGCTACTTCCTCTATTTTCTCCATCGACCTTATTAGAAACTTCACCAGAAATAAGCTTCCCTGCCTTAATAACATCGCAACAAAATCTTCCATCAGTTTAGTCCCATGGTATTCACTTTCGAACGTTAAAATATTAAGACCACCGAAAACTTTCATAAATAAAGTGAGGAAACCTTGAGCAGAGAGGAAAACTGCAAGAAAACAATTTTTCATCTGCCTCGAAGGAATCCACAAGGAAATAGTGCGAAAGAATGAAACATCAGAATGAATTTATCAACCATCCTTAGTGTCCTCGGAGTCGGATTTTTTTTTTAATAAGCTTAAACTCCAAATTGAATAGTCTAATCTATCTTAATAACATTTTGATAAAATGAAAAATACTTTTCTTCTACGAGAATCATCAAATAAATAAAGAAGTTTCGGCGTAAACAAACGTGAAAAGCCATATAACAATAACAAAATTACTTGTACTTTTTTTTTTACACCGAAACAGTTCCGCTGTAGAGGGCAGGTTATGATGCCAATGAACTACTTATTAGATATTTTTAAGGTTCAAATTTAACACAGCATAAAATAAATATCAACCGTCAGTAGTTATTGTACTATAACGACTTTAGTAGATATTCGAATCGGATTAAGTTAGTAACGAGTTGACAAAATTTAAATAATCATTAGTAAAATTTTTAGTGAATTTCTGAAATGATTACTTCAGTATTGTATTTTTATGTTTGCTTGAGTTGCTTCGTAAAGTAAATGAGAGTTTTCTCATTAACCATTCAACAATTTGAAGTTTTTTTACCAGTATAATTTGAGCAGAATATTTTTTTCTCATTTCTATTCTAGGCGTAGGCTATTACAGTCAGTGGCGGTTCCAAGGTTTCCGAAAGGAAGGGGCTTAATCCTAATTATAAAATTCTGTCTCCCGAATCGTCAATGTTTCTATACCCATACCCCCCATCCATTGTAATTAATATCTACTATGTACAATAATATAGGGACGTTAACCATTGAGTTTTTTTTGGACAGTGAGGGGATGAAGCCTCCCCTTTGGATTCGCCACTGATTCTAGTGACGTAATAATTTTATTTGAGAGTTTTCTAAAATTTGGAGAAAAAGAATCAGCGACTGTCAATATTTTGATTAATGAATAATAATTATTGTCACTATTGTGGCAGGAATTACTTTAATCGAAATAATTGTTAACATTTTATAGGGCAATAATCACAAAGTTTTCTTGATTATGATCTCATTCTCATCAAAGATAATACCTATATAACAATTATTGCTTTTTTCTTTCAATAAAAAAAGCAGCACGAATATAAATTGTCCGATTAATATATCCACTTTTAGGATGACTGAATTAGGTACCTTCTCAAAAAAATATAAATCGCAAAGAATCACCTGATTTATTAAAATTTTTCAAATAAAATACAGCACTACAAAGTACTTAAGAGAAATTCCTGAATAAAATGTTAACACGTTAACCACTTCAAATTAAAATTGTGAAAGCTTCAGTTTTTTCCAAGTTTCTATACATTCTAACTTCGAGATAAATAACTTAGATGACGTGATTTTTTCACGTTCGCTTCCAGTTTCCACAGACGAAAAATGAAATTTATGTTCCATATATATTATTTATGTATATAGTATACCTATGTATATGTATAATATACCTACGTACTCTCCTTTTTCCTATTTGATCGATCTTTATTTTAGATGTTTACTCGTTCGAATTGTTACCATTAACTACGTTCTCAAATATGAACTGATATCTACCTAGCATTAAAAAAAATATTCGACGTACATATTGAGGGGTGCAAAAAGAAAAAAAAACACTTTCCAACTAGTCAATTTTTGATTCTGTTTACCTTAGATTTTTCACATATTCTCGTATAAGTTTGCCAGAAATAACAAAAATATAAATGCTAATGTGGAAAGAAATAAAAAAAACAAACAGCAAAAAATCGATAAATTGAAATCAACCATCATATTTTTTGTTTCAGATGGCACACTCGAAAAATTAATTTAGGCCATCCTGAAGAACTATTTCAAATTATTGTGGAAATAGGCAGTACCCCATACAAACTATCGTACGTGGCTATTGATAACATCGAATTACAACATTGCTTTCCAGGTAAGCTTTTTAGTGATTTTATTCGTGAATTTAGGCAATTTAATATAAATGTCGACATGGATGTCAGAGAAGGGGGCCGTCTGTACCTTTGCGGTGGTGGCAAACGAACTCACCGCGTAAATTTCACAATCAAATTTGAGAGCTCCAAAACCACCGTTTCCATTAAACAATATGATGGTGATGGTCTTGAATCTGTAACTTCACAATAATTGGATGTTTCAACTCTATAACTCCCTATGAGCTCACAAAACAGATGGGTAAATATCTTAACTGTCGGTTAGGACTATGAAAAACTTCAGAATCTGACTGCAGATTATATTAAAGGTCAGGTTTACAGAGCCGAGTTAACTTTAATTTTAAAAGGATAACTCACCAATTTCTACGGGTTGAAGTTCACGTACATTCTCAAATTCAGCGTTATCTTAAGTTTATCTTCCACTGAACACCGCAATTGTGGGTAAGTAGCACCATGTGGAAGTAAAAATGACATGTAATGATATAAAATGATACAGAACAGTAAATGGTTGGTGATTTTTCAGATGTTTGTAGAAGCGACATCACATATGTACTAGACAGTACATCTTTGACCTTTTTTTTAAATATATATTTTATTTGTCTAGGTGCTTTTATCACAATTAGTTGTACTGATATATACACTACAGATTACCCTTTAGATTCTAGTATATGTGGTTTACAAGAGGATGTCTGATATCATTACTCACAAACAAAACCATTCAGATAATAGAAAGTAGGCATATCGGCAATCAATAGCTGAATATATCTAACCCAAAAATTAACTCTTTTCATTTGTCATTATGTGGGTAGTAATATGTTTTTTACAACACCTGTTGATAAATTTCATTTTTATACACACCTTGAAGAAGTAGAAAGCATTCCATTTTCAGGCTATTTAGAACCGATGTATAAAGTCCTTAATTATACATCAGTCTTTAATTTATACATTGCATTGGATGCAAGCGTCATTTTATACACTGGTCTTTATTAGAGAAGCACATAGCCTACATCATCATTTTATTTTCTTTAATTGTTTTTAGCATTGAAGATGCTTGTGGAATACCTCGTCATGAGAAATATTCACACTAGGTCTTCAACAGTATTTTGCGTGTTCTGCCACTTCATACGGTTAAGTATGGGAGAGCCAAATCCTCGGCAAACACTGGCAATTTTTGAGCCGGTTCTGAGAGTTTATATACAGGATTTGGTACACGCACACAGACACACATGCATATGTACATGTACGTAATTATGTCAAGCGTTACGTCGTTTCTTGCCTCCGTTGAGGTGATAAGAAACAACGCAGCGCGTTTGGTACTGGGCCGTGACATCACCGAGATCGTTATCAGGTAATTGATCTTGGCCCGTGTAATGTATCTTACGTGTATGCACATACAGGTACGAACATACAAAAGCACCCGTGTAAATTCGTTTAACGTCATAAAGACGATTATTGCCAGCCTTTGGGCGGTGACTGTTGTCGAGGGGTGCGAGCCCCTATTACCTCATATGAGTATTTTCCCCACAGCTACTCCCCCCTAGTTTTTGCGCCACAAAAATGATAAGTCGCGTGCCTGGGGGGACTTATCGAGTCTATTGCTGTCGCTGGTCCTTCTCCCATTTAGCGAGGGCTGAGCCTACCACGGCCCCTACACACTCGTACGAATGTTTGCATACTTTAAACCGGACCTGGTAGGCATCCCTGCTGGCCTGTCCCCTTCATCTAGGCGGTCTTTTTGGTGGAGCTGGACATGTATATGGATGGGAATGGTGGAAATGCGGAGGTGCAGATGGGGTTTTCGGTCGTGGTCTTTTAAACATCGGAGAATTGGAAGTCTCCGATGCTTTATAGATCAGACCAAAAGCGGGAGGAGGACATATTTTAGGTACCTCTTCTCTTGACGATGTCCACAGCCGATGTCGTATCCATTAGTAGCTTGTTTTTGATTCTTTCGATCTCCTTTTCTTGTTCTGTCTGTTCCTTAGTCTTCACAGGCTGAAGTACAGGCGGAACTACAAATTGGAAATCCTGAGTTGAAAACGGTGTATTAATTGGGGACGACATTGTGAGGAAGGAAAAACAGAAAAAGATATTAGAAAAACGAAAAGAAAAATGGTAGAAAAATTTGGCGTGTTACAGTCAACAGCAGAAAGGCGAGTGAAAAACGTTGCGAGAATATTTTCGATCGCAGCTTTATTCCAAGTCGTTATCTCATTTCAGACATGTTCGGAGGGGATAGTGCATTAAATATTCTTTAGCTGAAAAGTTTTCCGGTCAAAATCTGTTAAGTACAAGCAGAGTTAAGCGTGTTTGAATTTTCGTACTTTTGAATTTTGTATTTCACAAAGGAATGCAATTTTCCTTTGTGACATCACGATCTATTGACTATTTTGTTATCTGAATGTTTGTCAATAGAAACACGTTGCGATGTTTTCTTCCATATCGCACGTGGATTTGTTTATTCGTGTCGTGTTTTATTTGTACGCATTTCTTCTCTGCTTATCTGAGGAATTTCTTTTGTTACAAATATTGTCAGATTCTCGTGCGTATTTTTATGCGGGTTTGTATTTTTTACAGCGGATATTAACTTTCGAGAATATTTTTAGTTTTTCCTTGCTAGTCTCTCGGATTTTCGAGTTGGAATCTGGTTTTTTTGCTTTTTGCTACCTAGGGGCCTGCCTCTTTTTTGTGGGCATAAGGGGGCCAATGGATCGTCGTGTATTTTGACGATCTCATCACTGAACTTCACCGTTTTCTTTATTTTTATTCTCTTTTCTGGTGATTTTTGTGATTTATCACCTTTTTCGACTGGTTTGTCCTCAACTTTTTGGGACTGTGTGGTATCGGACTGTGCAGTCTGTTTTTCTTCTTCTATTTTCCTGTCTGTCTTCTTCCTTACTGCTCTTTGGAGCATTTTTCTGTCGTCATTTGTAAGGTACGCAGGTTTCAATCTGTCTATTGAAATCGTTTTTTCTTCACCTGCGATTAGTATCATGAAATTCTTGTCATCTCGTGATACAACCTTATAAGGACTGGCGTATGGTTTCTCCAACGAAGATCTTATTTTCTCGTCTCTGACAAACACATGAGAAATTGTGGCCAAGTGTTTGGAGACATAAATCTTCGGTTGGCCAAGGTGAGCTGCCTGTTTCAAAAAACTATTAGCATCAGTCCGTATGTTTTGGACGAGCGTTTTGGGGCTAATTTCTTTCAAGTGGGTGAAATAGTCCCCTGGTAGACGTAACTCTTTGCCAAGCGCTAACTGCGCCACAGAGTGTCCAGTATCCGTTTTAAGAGCAGATCGAAGGCCCAAGAGGATGGTTGGTAGTATGTAAACCCATCTCTTGATTTTGCAAGCCATGATGGAGGCTTTTAAAGCTCTGTGCCATCGCTCAACTTTACCGTTTCCTTGAAGATGGTAAGCTGTGGTGTGATTGTGTTGTGCACCAAGCTTCTTAGACAGCTGTTGGAAGAGCGAGCTTTCAAATTGACAACCTTGGTCTGTGATGATGACTTCAGGAACTACGTAGCGGGCAATCCAGGTGTCATATAACCTGGCAGGTACCGTGGGAGCTGTCATCTCATAGAGAGGAACTGCCTATGGCCATCGAGTTACTCTATCGATCATCGTTAACAGGTATCTGTGTCCTTGAGATGGGGGTAATGGACCCACCAAGTCTATGTGTATCGTTTTAAACCGCTCTGTTTGTTTGAAAGATTTGAGAGGTGAATGATTGTGTCTTCCTACTTCGGACTCTTGGCAATTCAGGCAACTGCGAGCCCATTTGTTGCAGTTGGACTTCATCCGAAGCCAAACAAATCTTGATGCTACTAATCCAGCAGTGCATTTTGGTCCAGGGTGCGATAGATTGTGCACACTACAGAAAGCCAATTTGCGATACTTTGTCGGCAGGAATGGCCTATTCTTACCTGTACTAATGTCGCATGTTAGTAAAACATTAGTACCAGGGATTTTCCTTTGCCTCAATTTGAGAGCTGTGTCATCGTTTGACAACAGTTCTTGCAATTCTGCATCCCTTAACTGCTCTTTAGCTATTTCAGTGTAAAGTAATTGAGACAGTGCCGAGATGGCTTCGATCCTACTAAGAGCATCAGCTGGAGTGTTGAGTTCTCCACTTATATACTGGATGTCCGTAGTCAATTGTCCTATGTAGTCCAATTGTCGAGCTCTTCTGGGGGAAGCTGGTTCTGTCTTTTGCGTGAAGGCATGTGTTAGGGGTTTATGATCTGTATACACAGTGAAACATCTACCCTCTAATTGGTGCCTGAAATGCTTCAACGCAGCAAATATTCCCAGTAATTCCCTGTTGTATGTGCTGTAGTTCTTCTCGGTTTTTGATAGCTTTCAAGACAAGAAAGCGAGCGGTAACTTCTAGTCATTGTCCTTTTGGTACAGTGTTGCACCAATAGCAAAGTCAGATGCGTCAGTTGCGACACATAACGGCAGACTTTTGTCTGGGTGAGCTAGTAGAGTTGCATTTGCCAATGTTTCTTTAATATTTTCAAAGGCTTTTTCAGCTTCTTCTGTCCAATCGAGTGGAGTCTTATCTTTCTTTTTATTTGTTTTGATTAATGCAAACAGCTTACTTTGTTCAACTGCAGCATTTTTAATGCAACATCTGTAGAAATTCACCATCCCCAAGAAGCATCTGAGTTCTGCAACATTTGAAGGTTTTGGAAATTTCAATATGGGCTCTACCTTGGTCTTCAAAGGGGAAATGCCTTCGGTTGAGACTTGATAGCCGAGAAAGTCAATCTTGGATTGTTTGTATAAACTTTTTCCAACATTGATGGTAAGTCCAGCAGCGTGTATACGTTGTACGATGGCTCTTACATTTTTCTTGTGCTGTTGCTCACCGCCTTCTGAGCAAATGCATATGTCATCCAAATATGCATAAGCAAACGGCAAATCCATAAACAGTCCATTGATGAATCTCTGGAAAGTTTGTGCAGAATTACAGAGTCCAAACGGCATTCGAAGGTATTCGAATAAACCAAAGGGGGTTATGACCGCTGTCTTTGGAATGTCCTGTTCAGCCATTGGAATTTGTTGGAATGCCCAGTTGATGTCGATTTTTGTGAACATCGTTTTGCCCTTCATATTCGCATTGAAGTCCATTATGTTTGGGACTGGATAGCGATCAGGAAAGGTTTTGACATTTAAGGCCCTGTAGTCTCCAACGATTCGCCACTCTCCACTGGCTTTTTTGGTCATGTGGATCGGGGAACTCCATGAGCTTTTAGAGGGGCGGCATATGCCTTCCCCTATTATGTGATCATAGTATTCCCGTGCTGCTTTGAGTTTATCAGGCAGTAGCCTGCGGGCTCTAGCATGGTAAGGCGGTCCTTTAGTTTCTATATAATGAACAGTGTCATGCTTATAGGTCGGATGCCTGCGAATAGATGGTTGAGTGACTCCAGGATAGTCTGACAGAATCCATAGGAATTGTTCGTCGACTTTAGTGCAGCTGGATATGTTGGTGTCCAGTTGGTACGCTAGTGTTTTGCCTTCCACCCATAGACCAGTATTATTGTCTATGATTTTTCCATTTTTTAGGTCAATGACCAGGCCATAGTGCGCAAGAAAATCTGCTCATAGGATCGGAGTTGGAATGTCCGCAATTGTGAAGGATCACGTCATGTCTCTTCCCAAACCGATGCTTACTTTGCTGGATTCTATTCCGTAAGCTGGAAGGTTTTGACCATTCACAGTTTGGAGGTAGTATTTCGGAGGAAATGCCTTTAGGTTCTTACTTACTGGTAAAATGCTCAAGTCAGCACCTGAGTCTATAAGGTAACGTCTCCAGTTTGTCCTATCCTTGATGAACAGGCGGCGTGAATACTTTTTCAAGGGATCTTCAGCCGCATAGACGACTCCTCTTTCTAGTTTGACGGCTTACTGTACGCTTTTCCCCACCATTGGCATCTACTGTTGCACTTGGTGGCCTCTAAGCCAAATCTATTGTGGAAGAAGCAGGATTTATCATCCCAGTTTTGAGACCATGGTTTGGGGGACGATGTTCTTCTAGGGGGAGTTGCACTCTGACCCCTGGTAGAGTTGCTCTTTCAGTCTCTGGACCTGGATTTTCTATCGTTGTTTCTATTGTTACTCCTGCTTTTCAAGCGGTTGTTACTTCTACCGTTTCTTAAATTGTTGTTGTTACTCTTTTTCTTTATTTCACTAGTCAGCTGAGCTATCTGGGCTCTAAGCTGAGCTAATTCTCCAGTCTCTGTCGATACTGCACAAATCGAGGATGCTGATCTCGAATGTTCCAGTACACTATCGGCACTCTTTGCCAAGAAGTCTAGGTCCTTGGAATTATTGATCACTGTGGTACCTATAGCTGCCAGACACTGCACAACATGTTGGGGCAGTTGTTTGCGGAACTGGTTCGCAATGACTGACAGCGATACAATGTTGTCGGCCTTCTGTCGTAATTTGGCCATGAAGGTAGAGGGTTTATCATCTCCAATCTTCATTCCACCCATAACATCATCAATTATTTGGTTTTGGGTCTTACCAAACACATTTCGAATTTTCTTGCAGAACCAACTGTACTTATCTGCTTCCGCCAGAGGGCATTCCATGATATCCAGAATGCGGCGTATTATTTCTGCGGGCATAACGCTGCAAATGTGTGAGTACTTCTGGTCGATCTGTAGATTTTCTGTTTTGAAACGACCTTCGAGGAGAGTCAACCAGAGTTCTACCTCATTTGGCAAAAATTCCAGAATCTCAATCCTCAGCCTTTGGATTGCAGGGTTCTGCAGAGTTTGCATCTGCAACAGCTGTAATAGCTGTGCAAGCACTTCCGGGGTCAGCTGTGGCTGACCACTTCCACCTGTTCCAGGCTGATTCGATGATGGGTTTGTTGTATTTCCATTTCCGTTAGGCATTGTAGTTTGCTATACTTCTCTTGTTATTTTTGGCAAAGGATCCACCAGACTCCGTCGGTTGTCAGTCTGGTGTCGAAGGGTCGGAATCTTGGCTCAAAAGATGACCACTTCTGAGGGTGCGAGCTGTTGTCTCGTTTGGGTTGACTACAGCTCCCAAACGCAAGGCTTTTGGTCTCCGGATTTGTTTTTGTTTCTCTGGAGTCTCAAAGACTACAGTCTCTGGTGGAAGCTGGAGGAATTGAAGGATGAGGGCAACTTTGTTCCTCCAGGTCTACTTCTCTTGGTTCCCTTCCGGCAAATACATTTGGAAAGTTGGGTTTAATTTCCCACTTTCAAAGTTAGACCTCTGCTTCGACAGCCAAAGGTGTCTAGGTCTGTGAAAAATATTTGTATCACAAGCGAGTAACTCGTCAGCACACCACACCTAGTTTTAGAATTAGCGCAACGTGCCTAGACACCCACGATGTAGCCAAAAAATCACGTTGGGGTCACCACTGTGGAATACCTTGTTGTGAGAGATATTCACACTAGAAGGTCTTCAACAGTATTTGCGTGTTCTGCCACTTCATACGGTTAAGTATGGGAGAGCCAAATCCTCGGCGAACACTGGCGATTTTTGAGTCGGTTCTTAGAGTTTATATACAGGATTTGGTACACGCACACAGACACACATGCATACGTACATGTACGTAATTATGTCATGCGTTACGTTGTTTCTTACCTCCGTTGAGGTGATAAGAAACGACGCAGCGCGTTTGGTACTGGGCCGTGACATCACAGAGATCGTTATCAGGTAATTGATCTTGGCCCGTGCAATGTATCTTACCTGTAGGTACGTACAGGTACGAACATACAAACGCACCAGTGTAAATTCGTTTAACGTCATAAAGACGATTATTGCCAGCTTTTGGGCGGCGACTGTCATCAAGGGGTGCGAGCCCCCATTACCTCATACGAGTATTGTCCCCACAATGCTTCTCAAGTCAAGTTGTGAAAAAGTGTCAACCTAATTTTTACTAATGTTTTATGCGTGAATTATATAAGAAGGGATAGATAAAGATGGTAAAAAAAGTGAAAGTTGAAAATAGTAATGAAAAATAGAGTGGAGGTGGTAACGTTGTTTCGTTGTCTATGGAACAAATATGAAAATGAAAGAAAACAAAGAATTAACAACTCTTAATTTTTAAGTAGGTTTTCTTTATAAAAACAACTTATTATGCTTGGTGTGGTATTAGCCCCTAAGGTGGGGGTGGGTATGTTTTTCATTTCATGATTTTAAGAAAATTTTGGCACCAATAACTCAAATTTATATATACGCATGTAGATAATTAAATATAAATCAATTTCTTATTTCCAAGGAACAGGTCGCAATTTTTGTCTGATAATCACAAAATTTGGTACAAATATTTGGACTAATCCAAGGATCAGACCTACTGATTTTGGTGCGAATCGACTTCAGGTACTACTTTTTTTATTTTTATATTGGTCATAAAATGCGGAATTCGAAACGAATATTTAATGTATTGTAGCATGCTGCAAATTTTGCTGCAGATTAATCAGATGGTACTTCCAATAAAATTTTGTTTCTGGCCACCTTTCTTTTTTTTTCTGAAGAAATACAAATTCTAGTCCCACATTCTAATAAAATGTATTTACTCTAATAAGATGCAGCCAAATTTCTTCTTTTTTTTGTTCAGAAGGGGGTAATTAAAGAGAGATGATAAACATTTGAACCATCCATACCTATACCTATTAGTTGTACGGTCAGATTTCTTCTTTTATTCTCTAATCAACAGTAAAATTTCAATAACGCGTAACTCATCCCTAAAAAATGTTTCTCGTACATTTTTATTGAAAACTCTGGTCACTACATTATTCTTAAATTCGTATTTTTTTGATTCCTTTGAAAACTTGGGTTTTTTGAGTCACAGAGGCATTGGTTTTCGATGGACGATATATTGTTTTCAAATCTCTCAGACAATTATTCAAGTCTTTTTGTTTTTTTTTTCTTATATTTTTAATCAGTTAACTTGGACACAGTCCATAATTTTTCATTTTCCTGATTAAACGTGTATCGACAGTCGAAACGATACCCGTTACTTTTCCCAATGAAAATCAAAAAACGATATATTATTTTCTGGTTAAAGCAATAAACATTACCGTATCATAGAAATATTTGATTAATTTATTTTATTTTATTTTTTGGTTTATTGTTTGTAATGGAGTTCTTTTTGTGAGGTGCGACAATATCATTTTTTTAACTTCAGGCCTCGAAATATGGATTCAAAAATTTTTCTGTTTTCTACTCCTCATCGTCTACAGGTCTACGGCATGTCGTACAGTTATGCCCTCCAGTATCACTTCAACGAAAGTACACGACTAAAAACCCCTATTCCAAAACTCACAGTATCCAAAAACCTAATTTTTCAGAAGAGACAAAAAACGTGTATCGGCACTGGCCTGAAGTGTAAATACTCGCATTTATGAAAGTTATTAATCTTCGTACTTGTGAAATAAATAATTTGGGTGAAAATTTCCCACTGATGATATTCCAGGGGGAAACATCTCGATATGAAGAATGGATAAAGTGCGTTCTTCGTTTCGGAAAAGTAAATTTTTTCACAAAAATCACCATATTTTACATTAATTTCATAAAAAATGACGCCAAATATTATGAAATTTAACCTCTTAAATGCCTGAAAAGAAGAAAAAACTATAACGCAACAATACTTTGTGCTATAAAACCCAGCTTGCCAATTTTCATCTACTAACTTGAAACCTAAATTAATGCAATACAGAAAAGGCGCTCATAACTCCCTGCATACTAAACACCAAAAAAAATTTCAAGCAACACAAGTGACTTGCTTCTCACCAAACATTTTTTTTTGTTTCATTTTTCTCAAAAATTAATGAATCAAAGGCACTAAACTCCTATCAGACAATTAGTTCGACATAAGAACTACATTGCACGAGAATTTTAGTCTTATCCCTCTTGTAATTTCCTCAAAATCATAAAAAAACCACTTTTGCAATAATTTTTTCTTTTCCAGTTTTCTAGAAATATAAAAAACTAATAGGCATGAAAATTCTATGAGACTTGCACCTACGTAAAGAAGATCTATCGTGGAAGTTTTAACTCGATATCTTTTGTAGTTTCTTCAAAATTATGGAAAAACCACCTTCACAGTAAATCTTTTGCTCTCCAATTTTCTCAAAAATTACGGAACAAATAGGCACCAAACTCTTATTAGCCTTAGTCCTATGTAAGGACTAACTTTTGTGAAAATTTCAGCTCTATCTCTTCGGTAATTTTTTTAAAACCATGAACACAAATTTCAGGCAATATACCTACATGTACCTACATATTGTATATATACATATAGATAAGTAATGTATACCTATGTATAAGTAGCCATATACATAAAAATAAAAATTAGTTCAAAATAGAAAAATGGTATAAAATAATTAAATTTTTTTATAAAACGGAAAATTTTAACGATCGCCACGCATATCCCTTTTATGAGATCAATTTTAATACTCAGTTTGCAGATAAAAATCATAAAAATCCGCCATACCACTCTTAACAGTCAAAATAAAAATTTTGAGCGATGAATTTGGAAAATGGGTATTATTCATTAATCCTTGTTTGACTCATTTTTCGAAAAAATGAACCATGTGAGTTTTGGAATCGGGGTCCTATTTATTATCGTAACCTCTGCAGCAACATAACCCCCAATTTATTGCAATTTGTATTGAAAATTGCAATAATTTTCAAACATATCCCATTCGATACCACCAAAAGTACGTTAGCTGCGGCGACACATCACACATTTTTCCAATAGAGATGTTGCTTCTTAAATCCGCAAAGAATTTATATTTGAAAAAAATAAGAATTTTTTTCGAATTTGGTGTCGTGAATTTCGCCTTAAGGTGGAGTTGTGTAACTCATAACATGCTCATAACAAGCTTTTAACAAGCTTTTAACGTTAAGGCCGGTTCTTCATTTCATAAAAAGTCTATGTGAAAAAAAAAATAATTTCTTACCAAGTTACAGAATTTCTGGACAAGGTGAACAAATGTAAAACAATGTGGTTTCAAATTTTCACTATACGAGTGATGACAAAAAATAAAAAATAAAAATCAGTAGCTCGCTACTGAAGAAACATAAATTTCGATTCAGTGTAAATGTGTCAAGGAAATCCACATAAATTTTTTCAAACACACAGAACACACCGTTATCAAATTAGCCTAATTTGGCATTATTTAAGGGAAAAGTATAAAACGTTGTTCCAAAGTGTAATTAGTCTCAATTCTAGAAAAACACAAAACGGAAACTTCTGTACTTACTTTATGAAAACGCATACAATCAGCAAACATATTCCTTTCGAAATTTTTGCAGTATTTCTTGTGAAATCATTTGGTAACAACATACTACCTATTGACTGCAACGAATCAGTTATAGAACGAATAGTCGTCAAGTCTCTGTTTTAGGTGTCTGACAAGATAGCTCTCAGTGACTTCATCTTACAAAAAATACAAACATCATTGCTTAAATCTACAACTGATAAAACACTGTACCTACTTACTAAAAAAAAAAAAAAGAGGCGAGTTCGGCTGGGGTTATACTCATGAAGGATTAATGTGTAAACATAACAGAATGATTGCGAGGGTGCACATTGCGCAGGCACACAATCACACACCTACACATCGTGTAACACATTCGAATGAGAGTTACAATTATAAGAATTGCAAGTTATACAAACCTGACAATTGTAATTCTCATTTAGCCTCTACCATAGGCTGAGTGCTAAGTTGTTTACGCATCAGAAATTCTAGGTAATCCCATAAAAACATTTTGTTGATGTTGTTTACTAGAAATGAAGTGTCTTGGGAAGATTGTAGTATAATGAAAATAAATTTTCTTTACCTAACATTTATGTTTTTGGTCATTCCAGCACTGAATTAACCAGGAACTAGGCAACGTGTTGCTGGAAATTGAGAAATTTTTTTTTGTAATTAATTTAGCTTATTCTATGTGTACTTGGTTGAAATGGAATAACGATTACAAAAAGTCTTATGGCTGAAATATATTTGCATGGACCTTTCAATAAGTGATAAAAATACCTTACTCACTCATATCCAGTGCTTTCACCAAGATGAGAAATATTGTCTGACTATTTTTAGTATTTAAAATTTTTTTTGATAGCTCAATAACATACGTACAATAAAAGCATTTCCATACCAAAATAATGTGAATAAAATTTAATAAAAAAGTGTTTTCACGTATTGTTTTCATAACTATCACAGAGGCTGAGTTTCTGGATGATAAAAAATTACTGTAGGTATATGGAAGCTAAAAAAATAAATGTATAATTTTTTTCATTATTTTTTTTGATGGTACATTTCCATAACTGAGGACGCCATGTATGCACTGATCCAAAATATGACGAACAGAGCTGCAGACTACATAGTGATTGGAAATATTAGTAGGCTAATTTCTTAGGCCATCTTTATGTATTTTATCTTCATTTTTAGCTTTAGCTTCTTATTAAGAAAATAATGCAGATTAGTCTTTTGAAACAAATCCTTCTTCACCACCCTACATGTCAGTCCCTATAACAGAAACATAAAATTAAGTAGAAACCGTACATTTAAAATATTATTTACATTACCAGATATATACTGACAAATTTTTATTCAGATCGCTTAACTATTGAGGAAAATTGTAAAAACTAGAAACAGTCATACGTTATATCCTTCTCTGGGAAACATAGAAGCAGTTTTGTGATTTATTATTGAACATCTCATCTCTAAAATATTTCCTCAAAATATTTCCTTCCTCTCTCCTCTGCCTAAAAAAATTTTTGCAACCAAATCACTAAAAATGAAAAACATAGTTGTTTATAGAAGAATAAGTTTTTCTTTGAATATTCAATTTGTGGTCCCTTTATATTTTTTTTTGCCATTGTTTTCACTCCTCTAGCAGTGTTTGATTTAAAAAAAATTATATTCTTCCTTCGTCTCCTCCTGTCTATAAAAACTTTACAACTACATTCCTGAAAAACAACATTGTTTATTCAAAAATCAGTTTCTGCTAATGAATATTCAGACTGTCGGAGTCCTTTTCTGTTTTTTCCATTATTTCCACTCTTCCACTAGTCTGTGTTTTTAAAAATTAAATTCCCCTTTTCCTTTCTCCACTGTCTAAGAAAAAAACTTTACAGCTATTTCACTGAGAAACAATCTGGTTTATTCAAAATTCAGATTCATGGACATAAAACCTCAGTCTTTTTGCCTTTATTTCCACTCCAATCATTTTTGTTTTTAAAACAATTAAAATTATCCCATCCTCATTTCTCCTTATTTAAAAAAAAATTTTAAGCTATTAGCTATATTCAACATGATAAAAAAGAGAGGACCTATAAAATTTTAGGGAGGCTATTACCCTAAAGTTCAAGTCACATTAACTTTTTATTGGCACATATTATAGTCAACATTAGTGAAATAGCCTTCTTATAAATTTTCAAGTTCGTTCTTCTTTGCAATGTCAAACACTACAAATCGACGTTGTTTAGCCAAGAATGGTTGTTTAACCAAGAATAGCCTATTAATTTTCAGTCTGCGAAAACTTTTACTCTTTTTTCCCTCATTTCCACACCACCACTCTTTTTTTTTCAAATCCGATTTTCTCTTCCTCTTTTTCTCCTACTTAAAAAAAATTTACAGCTAAGTATATCACCAAAAAAATGACTTGTTTTCAGAAGAATCGATTTCTGGCCCGTAAATCTTCAGTTAGTGGGTACCATTACTTCGTCCTAATTTTCACTTCCACAATTATTTTAGTTTTTTTTTTTTTTTATAAATTAGATGTTGCCTTCTTCTCTTCTCACTACCTAAAAAAACATTTCGTATCTACGTCAATGAAAAACAATAGTTATTTGTGATATGAGTGTATAAAGTACGTGATTTTGATTCAAGTGTGACTTTTGCAGCACGAGCCGAAGGCAAGTGATGCAAATCACACGAGTATCAATCACCTACTATATACACGTGTGTCACACACTATTTTTTGCAACTCCTCCTTTATAAAACCAAAAAATTGAGATAAATAAATATTTTTGCAAATGGGAAATATAATAAGCATTAAGCACAAACTGTGCCATATCCTATAATTAAACCTCATAGTGTAGTGGATATGGTGCTGGCCTGCAAATGTCGAAATCCAAGGTTAAAATCTTAGTAGAGGAGAAACTTTTAAAATCGAAAAAATATTAAAGAAAATTATGATATAGTAGTGCTCAATGGTAAGTAGTATCAGTGTATAAAATCAAGCATGCGCTTAAGATGATGTATTAAGTAAAGACGATGTATAAAGTAAATATTTTATACATCAGTCAAATGGTTCTAAAATTTCCTATTTTACACTTCGTCAAGGTGCGCATAAAAATGAAGTTTATAAACAGGTGTTATAAAAAATATATTTCTAGTCTTCAAGGAATTTTTTGTGTTTTTTTTTATTTAGATTCTGTCTACCTACACTTGCAACCTTTTCACAAGAGATCAAAGTCAATAAATTTTATGAGTAGTTTGGAAGAAAAAAGGAATACAAGAAAATTGCATGCCTATTACTTATACTATAGATTGAAAATCCTAGATTTGAAAAAAAGATGAAACTGGAAACATAAAAACTGAGGCCTTGAGGTGAAAATGGAAACTTGAAATACTTACCAAATGATTTTTTTTTTCAAGAATAAGAATAAGATATAGTACTGTGGAATACCTTGTCGTGAGAGATATTCTCACCAGAAGGAAATTCAACAAAATTTAAGCGTGTTCAGCCACTTCGTACATAAGTACGGGTAAGCCAGAACCAGACCGAACACTAGCAATTTTAGAGCCGATTCGGGTGGTTTATATACAGCTTATTTACACACACACAAACACACGTACATAGGATAATATGTACGTTGGTGAGAACAGCCAGGTCGCATCATCCCCTATCGAGATAAGAGATGGCTGGCTGGTTCGTATACAAATTGTGTCATCATCTTATTGTGTCACAATTCGGTACTCGTACATTACCTGCAAGTACATACAGGTAATTACGATCGAACGAGTTTTGTGTGTTTAACGTCACAAGGACGATTATTTGCCTGCCCTTTGGGGCGACAACTGTCGTCGAGGGGTCCGAGCCCCTTTGCCTCATACCGTTGAGTCCCCACAAGTACAAAAAAATTACGTTTTATCTCATTCCAAAATGCAAAATATCTTTAATATCGATTGTACGATAAAGTGCAAATTAATAAAGGATCAACTTTTACTTATATTTTTCATCTTCTGTTGGTACCTTCCTAACTCAACACAAAAATGTACGTTTGAATTTTAACTTTTAGATATTTTGCCATTATAAATTAAATTATAATTGATTTGAGGAAGATAAATTGTAAGAAACATGGCAGTTATAATTCATTACAAACCTAAAATTTAATGTATAAGTGAATAGTTATTTTCTTTGTGTAAGAAGGTACTTGAAGTTAATTAATGATTACTTTTTAATATATAATTCGCGATTTGGTGAATAAAACTTTTATTTTTTTTTGTAAGAATAACATCCATTCTCACAAATGTTCTACTTGGAAAATAATAATTGAAGTAGGTACCTATTAAATAATATTTCAAATTGAATGACACACAGATGTGTTAAGCCGAGTTTTTAAACTTTTAAATCTAATTTTTTAAATGATTCTGTAGCTTATCTGAGCTTGAAACATAATTTTTTTATATTTTCCAGTGAAATAATTATTTGTGATACAAGTGTATAAAGAAGGCGATTTTGATTCGAGTGTGATTTTTGTAGCACGAGCTGAGTGATGCAACGTGTGTCACAGACTATTTTTTGCAACACCCCCTTCCCCTAAAAAAAATAAAAATAAATAAATATTTTTGAAATTGGCAAATATACAAGTGCAAACTATCATTTTCAATTCAATGAGACCTTGTGGTGTAGTGGTTACGTCGTGGTTCAAATCCCTAAAGCAGAGAAATTTTTATAAAAAAATTTAAAAATAAGTTTACGTTAAAAACGAGTTTTTAAAAGATAAGCTTTTATTAGTTTTTTTTTTTTTGGCTTTAGCCTCATGCGAAATAAATATTACGGAAGTTTGGCTGCAGTATTGGTATATTTTAAAATAGCAGTGGTGATTAAAATAAAAGCTTATAAAAATAATTAAAGAAAATAACAACTATGCTGTGTATTTCTAAGGACCCGTGTGTAAAGTGACACATATGCCCGAGACAATGTATAAAGTAAGGAGTTTATACATCGGTTCTAAATGGTTCTAAAAATCACCTGCTTTATACATCGTCAAGGTGCGTAGTACGTATAAAAATGAAGTTCATCAACAGGTGTTGCAAAAAATTATTTCCTTCGAATAACCACCCAATCATGGCAACAAATTCATAATTTAAAAAAATTTTTCTCGTCTTTTTTATGAGCTTTTATTCTATTTACTACTTGCGATTTTAAAATAAATCAATACTGCAGCTAACCCTCCTCAACGAAATAGTATTTATTTCGCACGGAGCTAAAGCCAAAAAAAATAAATAAAAGCTAAATAAAAGCTTACCTATCTTTTAAAAACGCGTTTTTAACGTAAACTTCAATTCAGTGAAAAATAATAAACAGAGCTTAAACTTAAAAACTTAATGGATTTTTTCGACTTAGTTCATGGGCATAGTACTATAGGGAAAAATTTTAGGGCTTTCTGCTTAAAACTTACATCTTAAAGCTTACTTAACACCTCTGCTGAAATACAATCTGGCAAAAGCGATCAAATTATAAGCTATCATCTCGCTAACTTTTGGTCTCACTCAGAGACAATTTTCTAAAACCAAAGTTCCAAAGGTTTCGATAGAACTTGCTGTTCTACATTTCCGAAATTGATTAGGAACCTTCCAACAAAATCACCAGAACTGACTCTTCCTTTAGCTAGTATAGGAGCTAAATAGTAAACCAGCCTATAATTTTCTAACACTGATGCAGTGCTTGGTCTTTAAACCTGAACCAGTCAGTCTTCTAAGAAAGTTAATATAGTTACCGTCCTTATAGGCAAAAAATTCATATTTTAATTTTGAAATGAAAACAAAAACCGAAAAAAAAAGAAAAAAATGTTTATGTTGAAAATTTTTGCCTGCAGGATGATTTTTAAAGTTACAACACTTTTAATGAATACGAAACATCCTGAAGTAACAAAGCCTAATTTACGTAAGTCACAAGGACTTGAAAATGAGATCACGGAATAGTAACTTGGATACTTTTTTGTCTGAGTCGAAAATTTTAAGCAGTATTTTCGGTATTACTATACCACTAATAGAACTGAAATTTCATTTTCAATTGAATTTCGATATTTTTCTTACATTTCCAAAGCTATTTTTGTATCTTTTTTTTTTTTTGGATCAATATTAAGTGAAAAACTGATGATAGAAAAATTTTACTGTGGTATGCGAACTGAGGTGGACATATCCACTAACATAAGTAAGCAATAGCCAAAAAGACACATTGAACAAAGATGGTAGATCACTTTCATTGTTAACATCGAAATTTTTCCATTGCCAGATAAAGTTTGATAAATCTAAAATTATCCCTGTGATCAGCCAGATATCATATTTGTACCCATCTTTAAACATGAAACCTAATTTAGCCTTATGCTTGAGGAAAGAACTTACATGTGTATTTCTAGGTTCAAGGCAATTCCATCAATCCCGAGATTACCCAATCTCCAATTAATTAACACTTCACATTCACTTAGTATTATAAAAGCAATAAAATTCACATTGGAAAAACTGGTACAAAATAAAACACAAGTATCTTTCAGAATACATGAAAAAACGTAGACGTCATCATATGTATACCTAAATAGGTATATAGGTATATATGTGATGAACAGAAACTTTTAAAAACATAAAATTACAGGTGTCTTCCATTAAGAGCAGAGCAAGAAAAGAAGTGTGAAAACACTTGTAATGAATGTAGTCTTCTGGAAATCGGAAAACAGAAGGAGAAAAGAGTGAAAGAGTAGCGGAGAACAGATTACAGGCATGGTGGCACATCTGATGCGCTGTGTGGCACTGCTGAGAAAGAAGCCATGATCAGCCCATGGAAACGCTTCTAAGAAAACAGTGGAAAGAGAGAAGTTTGTCAGATTGATGCAAAAGGCACACTTCGGCCGATCCACAGGGAAGGACATGAATTAGGTTTAATTTTTTTAATTTTAAAACTATAGCAAAATAAATATCAAACATATGTGACAGGCCGAATGCGTCATTATGAACCAAAAACATAAGAACCTGAAAAACTTGTAACTAGAAAAAAAAAAAAATATTTTTCACTTTTTACGAATTCAATATCTTATGCTTTTTACTTTTAAATATTAGTAAAATTTACAATTTCCTGTATATTTCATTTCTTTCATTCCAGAGTAGGTAAATTTAGGTGACCAACATGAAAAATAAAACCTCTTAGGCTAATATTATTTCAACTTTTTACGTATAGGAAAACTGATCGTGCAGAAGGTCATCATGATAGATTATTTTTCAAATAGCTTAGTGTGTGAAAATTAGTTGCAAGTGCTCAATCACGTGGAAAATAAAATGAACAAAAATTCTGAAACGAATTCTCTAAATAGAGATGGTTCAACCCCTAAGAGACTTCAGCTGCCAGTTCAAATGATATGACTGTCATCTTTATTTTTCCACATTTTGACAACTTTTCCCGCAACTAATATTTTTTTCCAGCATAAACGTTTTTCAAACAGTAATTTTTCAAAAACTCTACCAACGAAAATTTTTTCGAAATAGATTGTAATTTAAAATGAAAAAAAAAAAAAACTCTGGTGCAGCAATACTTCGCTAGAAAACCCAGTTGGCCAATTTTCGTCTATAATTAAAAAAATAAAAAACTAGCATTCCAAATACTTGAAAATATCATAAAAAAATATTAATAGTAATCGATATTTTTACCGATAGTCATCAATATCTGACAAAAACATTGATATAATTATCGATATTTACTGCTAGTTTCAGGGAAAAAAATTACGAAAAACTGTCGATAGTTATCGGTACTTTAAACAAATATATCAATTATAAAGTACTGAACCTGTAAAGAACTATGATTTCTGGTTAGACACGCTGGCGCTAAATAAGCAACCACTACGTACCATTTGACGTATCTATCTTAAATTGGTTAAGGGATGACTCTTAACAAATGTATTCTAAATTCGCGATTTGAAGCAAAAAATAAAAAGTAAGCATCAAGTATACTCGGGTTGCTTACTTTTATATCGCTATGTCTTCATATTACGAAGTATTTTATGGAGCTTTACTGGCAGTCAAAGCATAAATATAAGGAATACTATTCATGAAAAGTTTATCTATATCCCTTTTGCAGTTTTCTCTAAACCTTGAAAATAATTTTTTTTTTTTTGCAATACCTTTCCCAAATTACGTTTTCTTACCTGCCTTGATAGAACAAAAAATAGCGAATTTTGATACGAAGACCAAAAATTATCTTCTTCACATGTGCACTTGCAACTTGAATTTTTCGCACGGGTTGATTAATTTCTCGTATGGATTGGCTGCTTTTTCGGTTTTTATCATTTCTCACTGAGGACTAAATACCGTATTTTTCAAAAACATTCTAAAAACAAGTAAACTACGAAAAATTCAAAGAAATGTATTTTGGTTTGAAAAAAATAAAATTATTAATTATTATTTGGATCTGCAAAAAAAATTCATCCCTATTTTTCGGAGGACAGTGGCAGGATGTTGCAAAAAATAGCGTATGACACACGTGCAAAGAAAATGATTTGATACTCGTGTGATTTTCAGCACTCGACTTCGGCTTTTGCTGAAAAATTCACACTCGTATCAAAATCACCTACTTTTTGCACTTGTATCACAAATAACTATTCCAGTAATTTTTCTGCTCCGGATTTTTCAAAAACTACCGAATTAATAAGCACTGAACTTCTATCAGATTTGTATATGCATAAGGATTATCTGAAGTGAAAGTTTCGGCTCCATCCTTTACGTCATTTTCGCAGAGTCCCGGAAACAGAACTTTTCCAGGAATTTTTTTTTTTTGTTTCATAGAGAACTACTGAACTGTTGAGTACCAAACTTCTTTCAGATCTTTTCCCATATGATAACTATCTTCCGTGAAAATTTAAACACTGTCCGTTTGGTAAGTTTTTTCAAAACCATTAACACAAAATCTTTTCCAGCCAATTTTCTTATTCAGTTTTCTCTTGAACTATTGAACTAATATATATCAAACTTCTATCAAACTTACACTGAAATGAACATTATTTATCGTGAAAATTTCAGTCCTATCTCTGTCGTCTCTTTCTCAGAATTCTGGTAAAACGACTGTTCCTGCAATTTTTTGTTTTCCAGTTTTCTCAGAAACTACAAAACCGATAGACACCATTTTCTTTCAGATCTGCTCCCATATGAGAACTATCCCTCGTAAAATTGTAGTTTCCTCAAAACGATGAACACAAAATTTTGGGAGATACATACATATTGTACGTATAATATATAGATACCTACCTACCAACATTAAAAAAAAATTACGTCGAAATGGGAAAATTGCAGATACCAATCGTTTTCCTTTCTCAAGAAATGGATAATTTTTATCATTCCCACTCCTAACCCTTCTGTGAGATCAACTTTAATACCCCATTTGCCAACAAACTGGGTAAAAATCAAAATGTTTTCCTTCTTAGCACACTCGTCAAATGGCATACGATACTCGTAGGTAACTCTGAATTTCTTTTCGGTCCATTTGACTGATGAGATAGAAAAATTCGTCTCTTACCATGATACTGTACAGTAACTATTTCGCTACAAATGGGCGTAGTAACAGTTTCTGTTGTTTTGTTCCTCGCCATTGTTTCGCTCATTGAATACATTTTACTGTCTCCCATCGAGCAGAAAAAGTTGGCGCCTCTTTTTATGTCCGAAATGCACCTAAAATGTTTTCAAACGCTTTATTACGTGGTCGTCGTGCTAATTAAACGAATATTTTAGGCCTTTAAGGCAATCGTAGCAAAAGGCAAGGACTTTGTAAAAACTTGGCTAATATTAATGAACTTGTTGAAAAGGTTTGTTCCGTTAGCATTTGTATTTATTGTATGCGAGGGGAAAAAAAAAAAAGAAAGAAAAAAACCTAATTATTTCTCTTCGAAATTGCCTTTGTATTAATTTATTCATCTTTTAATACGCATTTTATGTTTTCGTTTTGTTTTGTAGACTTTTCAAACGGACACTGTCCCGAGGGAAAGAAATTTCAATGCAAAACCGAAAAGGTATGCATACCATTAAATATGGTTTGCGATATAAAACGTGACTGCTCGGATTCCTCGGACGAAAGGCAAAATTGCGGTAAGAATAAATTACTTTATATCGGACAAGTCTTGTCGAATTCGTTCGTTTAATTTTCTCCGTAAATTACAGTTACCTACCTACGTGAAAGAAAAACAATAATAATAATAATAATAATAATAATAATAAAAGCAGAGATTAATTTTAAGTTAATTTTGAATTCTGGAGCGTTATAATCCCTGAAGTTGTTAAAACCGATCTTCCTTCATTGACGTTCGCAATTTTCCATTTTTTCTCATTCTTGTTCGAATTATGGTCACCTCCATGATCATATTAGACGCGAACAATATTACCGAGGCCTAATTTCTTAATTTTATAACTGACACAATTTCACGTCTTATTACTTCCAATTCTTCTCTTCTTTCCCCTACCTTATACTTGTATTCCCACACATAATTCTTTATATCCATTCAAAAATTTTTGCTTCACCCCAAGGAATTACCACCGACGATTTTTCACTCTTCACGATTAAGAAAGTCCCAAATTCCTAAATTATCTTTATAGACGACTCCAAAGCTATCAGTAGAATGTCAAGTAGGTACCTACCCTCTTTTACGTTTCATTTTTGAAAGTCTTGTTCCTCCATACTACTGTGCGTAGCATTATATGGACACATGAACTCGTTTCATTCGTTTTGAACTGTCCTAGAAGTCGTTGGCGGGAAGTGAATCACTTGAGTGAATCAGTCGTTCGCGTCCAACTGGTTTTCAGGCGTAGTCGTGCAAATCTTGGACT
The DNA here is from genome assembly GCA_011428145.1 of Ericerus pela. Lineage (NCBI taxonomy): Eukaryota > Metazoa > Arthropoda > Insecta > Hemiptera > Coccidae > Ericerus > Ericerus pela. Next base: position 288,380 of record WOFM01000224.1, read on the forward strand.
TTTTTTTCCAAAGGAAAGTTGACTGAGTATTTCCTTATCAATGGTGCCATGATTTTTTTTTTGTAACTTTTTTCTCCCGATAAAAGTTATATAAAATTTTTTCTTTCTATTCAAACCAGAAATGTTTATACTATAAGTAGATATCACAGATATCTACACTATATATGATCTAAATATCTATAACTTGCTCCTTTCACTATGTTGAGCATTCACCCTAGTGGAGTGTTGAGATGTTGCGTCAATTCTTTGGCCTGTTGGAAAAAAAATTGTGTACAATGCATTTCTTATGCGGAAAAGGCTATTTTTAAGTAAGTGCTGCATGTTTATTAGGTAATGTGTGTTCTGATGTCATATTTGGTATGAATGTTCTATCAGTCTTGAAGATTGAAATCAGGATACCAAAGATTATTGTTATGGAAAAAAAATGAATTTTCTTGTAATTTTTAACAAGGTATTTTGTATTCAAACATTGATCGAGTGTGTTTAAGTGTGATATAAATGAGTACATATGTGTGAGTAAGGTGCCAACAGCTTTGTTTACTTTGGTCCGATGGGGTGAAGGAAACTGTCGATGGCTGAAAACAGGCAAGTTAGGTATTTAGGTTGTATAATTATATGATAGATATTTGTGGTGGATATCAAACTCCTATCATTTTACATAAACAAAATGTGAAGTCAACCACTGCCATCTTTGAACTAGGAATATGCACCATATATAAATACATTGAGGGAATAGGATTTACAAGTCCAATTCTGTTTTATACAAGGTAAATTTCATTTATTTTGATTTTAGATATATTATATGCACATTAAAAATAGACATAATGAAGTAGATTTTTGCTGCAATATAAATTTTTTTAAATAATAAAAATATGATGTTGCTACTTCATTAAGTCTATTATATTTGTAAAATTATGGTGTCATAATTTTATGAATTTCTGCTTCCTTTTTATTTTGTCGTATTCATTTTCCTGCTCTCAAATCGTGCTCGTTTTGTCTAGCAGGTATTCTACATCGCCATTCGTTGCTTATCAAGAATCTTTTGTTAACCTACTTTTATTTTTGCAGTCTTTGACTTGCTTATCTATTTTTGTTTCTCTTTAGCCACTCTGTATTGTAATATTCGTTGATTCGCCATTTACTCGTCTTATGATGAAGATAGATAGATTTTTGTTGGAGTTAATATCTTTTGAAATTATTAATTTCACTTATAATTTCACAATTTCGTAATTATTTGCAATACATGTTTGTTTGCTGAATTGTGTTCAAGTTATTCGTGCAAATTACTTAACCAAATGTAATTTCAACTTACATATTAATACTTATATATAATACCTAAAACCAAAATAAATGCAATTTTCCACATAGGTATAAAATAAAAATTAGAATGAAAATCCTATTCCACCCATGTATTTACATAGTGCTTATATTCAATTCAATGATGGCGGAAGTTGGCTTCACTTTTCTTTCTGAGTTAGATATCTAGTTATAGTAGCCTTCGAACAGACTGTGTATGAAGCTGAAAAATGATGCTACTGTAGAATTGAGAAAGAAGTTTTTTAAGCAGGTCTGTGAAAGATTTGCAATAAAAATTCCCCATCATTAAAAGTAGTTTTTGTAACGTATATTTTCATCTATTTTTAAATATGACGAACATATTTGTCTACACGTTTTTGAATACTAAATTGTAGGTATTCATCAATAATGAAAACATCCTACAGCTCTTTATAAACAACCACTAAATTACCCGTACTTAATTTTATGAATATAGATATAATGTCTGTACATTCATGACCTAATTGTGCCTATCCCTCGAGTATTGGGAGTCAGCACAACCCTATAATAACAACACCCTATCTCACTTAGCCTATCCGACATGTACACTTACATACCTTGAACAAGTATATAAACCCTCAATTTGAAGAAACAATTATTCAGTACCTAGAGCCTCTCTTATAGAGTTACTAGTTCATAGACAGTTTTGTCTAAAGGGTTGTAACCCCATATGTTAAATTTATTATATAATATTAACGTATTAATTGATGTACTGATGTTGTACAATTTATTATTTTATTAAAAGTGTTAATTCAAACTTGTGTTTTAAAATATTATTGTCTCTCAAATACGTTAAGGTCCACGATAGTTGTGGATGATAAATTGAATATTTAAATTATTATAGAGTTATTAATGCTTGTCAGTGTTAAATATCTCGTGTATGGTGTAACACCGAAAGTGGTTCTAATTAGGTACATTACCACCTCTTTTGGCCATTACAGTTTTCAGTTTTCTAGTTATATTTAAGCCAGAGGCGCAGAGAGGAAATTTGAGCCTAGGGTGGAAAACTTCATGGGCCCCAAAAAAATTAAAAATTGTATCAACGTGCAGGTGTAGCAACAAGGATTTATTTTTAAAAATGGTTTTTATATTACTGGGAAAGCCTACTTCGCAAGCAAAAAAATTATTTTAAGCATTTTTCAGTAGATTTTCCACGAAAATCTACTTGTTTTTCTCTTTTTTTTTAAACTGCCGTGACTTTAAAAATCCCGGCCCCGAGGAAATCTTCGCCTTCTCGGCCTATTTTGTCAGACCCGATTTTTTCTGGCTTGAATGATACCAATGTAGGAGCACAATCACTAAACAAAGAATCATAAAATTAGGACTTACATTTCATTCCTTCACGAATTCGAGAGGCCATTTCACCATGTAGTTCAGTTTCAAAGTCAAATCACCGCAGTCTTTTAGCGTTTTAGTCAGTTTGGTTACAACTTAGGTTACACCAACCTAACCAACAGCAAATGATGGCAGCAAACAGAATTTATTGTGGCAATAAATAAACTTCTTACAATACATGTACAAATATGTCTGCCATGCATCAAATATTTTACACGTTCCACTGAAAACAGCCATATTTGTTTCAACAGCACCGTCTCATTTCCGAAATTCTTGAAAAACTGATAGTCAAGTGGCCATTCAAATTGAACACATTTTATTGCTTTTTATTCCTCAATATTGAAGTCTTCAGTCTGTTCAGACTTCTTGATTTCTACCAGTTTAGGGCACTATGGGTCATATGATATTGCATTTTGGAATTTTTATGACTAAATTTTCAACTTGTATTGTTTGATTATGTGCTATTGAGTACATGGAACCTTTCATTACTGGCGTTGATTTTTCTCTCCTTTAATTTTTCTTCCTTTTTCTTCAAACTAATGCTTTCAGATGTACATTTCCCTATACGAAAAATGGATGTGGTCATAGAAATAAAGTTCATCCTTTTCGATACATTTATGACTGTTTCCATACTTCTCCAACTTAATTGATTTTAAAGTTAGTACAGAAAATTCTCTCTCTCCAAATAACATTGCAGATGTGTCTCATTGGTTTCCCCTAATTATTAAATGTTCTGCTAACCAGTGCTTTGTTTCATCTCATTGTGGGTTTTTTGAAAAGCCACAGCAGTAGACTCTTTTCTTTATTTCAGTGTTTCAACCCGAGTCCAACAGTATCAACATTTTTTGATAATTTGTCCGAAAATTTTGGTGAAAAGTAAAGTTCTGTTTTTGAAGTATTCTGACGCAATTTAGTGGTCACTAAGGTTTACGAACTATCATTGGCTCTTTGAAATATTACAAAATTGAATGCGATGAAAAAGTCCACTATCATTTTTCTGGAAAATGATTTTATAATGATGGCTTTTTTTTTAAATTTTTTTTTTGATAAACCGAAATTGTGATTTCAAAAAATTACATCAAAAAAATCTTCTTCACAAGAAGAATAAAATTATTCTTATTCTCAGCCGGGGAAATTCATTCCCGAAAGTGCAGAGATTTTATTTACCTCAAAAAGTTTTGATAATTCGATTTAAATTAAAATTGGTGAAATTTAATTGTAAAATTTTTCTATTTTGGAAAGGCAAAATTCATGTGCCTTTACATAACTTTCGAAGCTTAAAGATGATTGAAAGTATTCAAACAAATATTTATTTGGTTTCTTTTTACTGGAGAGTTGTAAATCAGTTACTGCCGCATAAAGTGACAATTTTCCAAAAGTATTTATTTGGTAAGGAAAATCCAGTTGTCAGAATCCAGTAGGTTACATAGAAATTCAAGACTCAAGAATGACAAATTCTAGTTTAATTGAGATATTCATTATTAATTCACACTAATAACTTGGGGTAAATGGAAATAAAATATTTATCTGCAATACAAGTGCGTAAAGTAGGTGATTTTGATACGAGTGTGATCCTTGTAGTATGAACTGAAGGCGAGTAATGCAAATTACATGAGTAGCAATTGCCTACTTTGCATGAGAGTTATATAATATTTTTTGCAACATCTCACCCCCCCCCCCCAAAGAAAACTTTCAATAAGAAAACATTTTTTGAAAATGTATTTAAATAATATAAAAATAGCAAATTTTCCTTTGATTTACATTTTTTCGTTCGTTTGTTTTCAATCAACTAATGATGAACAAAAACTTGGATGGAATATAGATTTAAGTAAATTTTCTTTTCTTTCCAGTAATTCCTATCTCGGCTTTAGCTTACGTAAATAGCGGCTGAGAAATTATTGAGTGAATGAGAATTTTCTAGATTTCAAAAACTGGCTAATTTTATAATAATTAGCATTTTTTTTGTTTGTTTACTTTCAAAAAGATAAAGATAATTAAAAAATTATATGGAAGTTTTTAAAATTTTATCCTCTTTCCAGCAACACCAATGGCAGTTCTATATAGCTTAAATAGAAGCTGAGCAATGATTAAGTGAAATAGGAGGGGTTTATTCCAAAGCTGAAATGTTGTGTTCAATATTAAAGTGGCAACTTGACGTTCAGTTTGTCACAAAATCCGGATAGGTATGCTAAAATTTCATAATGTCGGATAAGACTTAGGGTGAGAATAGAGACAAAAATGAGAAAGGATAAAATTTAATTTGAAAATGGTTACATGGATGATTCATTTGTTTATTGTGAGGGGTACTTTCTCCAAGTTCCTTACCCGTTGAATTGATTATCCAGTCACTACGAACTCTCTTGTATTTTTTTGGTTTCAGAGTTTTAGTTTAATTTGAGTAAGGGTAACAATATTGGATATTTTTGGGGATGAATTTCTTGCAAATGAAACCACCCCGTTGTAATACCACAACGTTACTGTTGGTTATGTAGGCATAGCCTTATGTATTGAGACATCTGAAACCCCACAGCCTTCCTCTCATGTCACCATCAGATTCAACCACTGTACATATATTTATTATAGGGAATGGCTCAAGAGTTGTAAGATTATACTATTGTAAGACCATAGAAAAATACATTGAGTTCTACACAAGATAAGATTCCCATTCTACGATATATCGACATGTTAATGGGTGACCTTTATATACTTTTGTGTGAACGTGTTCATTATAATTCGATCACAGATGAACCAACATTTTATCTCTTCAATTGTTCACAAATTCGATTCCACCCTGAACAGTTAATCTTGTTTTAGACATCAATGTTTTTTGTTCTTCTTAAATACTTAATATATTCACGATATTCTCCAGTCTTTGATTTTGACGTTCAAGTCCTTTTTTGTAAACTTTTTTACCAAAATTAACTCGACAAGTGAACATTGTTAGCCAAACTATTTCCTGTTCAACTAATAACCATTTTCGATTCCAACAACGAGTATACTTAGTTGGAATCCGTTGGTTTGTCCATGTGGCAATATGAATTTTGACAACAGCACGACCAGATATACATGTTATTCGACTGTAATTCACTTTTACTGTATTAAATGTGAATTGTACTGATGGGTTGGCCTACTTATTTAACTCGCCTACACAAAATTGCCCGACATATTATGTAGGCCTTGGGAGCTTTTGCTGATAGGCTGGTGGCCTAACTGTTTGAGCTGACTTGCGGTTTTGATTCTACAATTTCTCGAGACTCCTTGATATACTTCACCTCGTGATTTCAAACCCAAATACTTTAAATGTATGTCGTTTTTGGACATCACAGTGTATCTGGTCAAAGCCTAGGTTTCACCCACTGTTTTACACTTATAAAAGGTTATTTTAACAAATTTGTTGTTAGGTATGTTCAGACTTATTCGTCTGTACAGACAGACCTGCCTTAATTTTTCGTTTTCAATGTCAATCTTTTTTCATTATTCATTCCCAAATTCTCTCCATAACCTTCGTTTTCGAAGCAAATTGAATTGGAAATATATATTTGGGGAAAGTCAGCCAATGAAACTTCCCAAACTCATTTCACATTCTAGCATGTTTCTTACCCTACAAATAACTTTTCTTTTTTTGTTTTGTTTTCTGCTTTTGTTTTAAAGTCTTCAATACTTTGATTATTCAGTCAAATTTTGTTTGTACGCCTCCGTCTTGAAGTCATTTCAACTAGTAACTTGTTTTTCTTCTACGTGCATATTTTTTCAGATAAAGTACCCGTCGGAACCAGGTGTACTTTTGAAAACGGTTGGTGCGGATGGAAAAATTCAACCGACAAGCAATACACTTTGAAATGGAAATTAAATCGTGGTCCGACGAAAAATAAGTTAAGCGGACCGTCGCACGATCATACTTTTGCAAACGAAACAGGTATTTTTCCCTTTCTTTTTCTTTTTCCTTAATGAAATTCAACGGTTTTTTTTATCACTTTCTTCCGTTTCTCCTTCTTAACTACTGAAAAAAAATAAAAAAATAAAATAAAAAACGAAAGAAAATCACGAACAATGGTAAATTTCAATGAAAGAAGAGAAATTAACATTTTTTTTTTTTTTGGCGAAAGTACAAAATTCTGTAAAAGGATGTTCCGACCTACTGAAATGAAGGGCGTAGGTGGAAACTTGCAATTATTTTTCAGTAGGTATTACTTCTTTCTTTCTCTGACATTCGACGTTTTGATTCAGAATATTAATAAATGATTATTGAATAAATGAATCGGAAGTAACCCACCATATTCTCCAAAGAAGACGAGCGTTACTTATAATTGGGTAGGAACCATGGAAAAAAAATATTTTTTGTCAATTCTTCAATGAAAATTCAGCAATTTTTGTTGGAAATGCAGCAGTCAATGGAAAATTTGCTAATACAAAAACAAAAAAAACAAATAAAAATGCTCTAAAAAGAAAAAAATAATATTTTTATTTTAGTTTTTCCAGCAAAATCTACCGGAATTAAAATGAAACGAAAAAGCATTATAGTAAATTTTCAAAAAATGTAACCGATTCTGAAACAAAATAAATAAAAAATGCAGTAAAAAGAGAAAAATAATCCTTTTAAAATTTCTCCAGCAAGATAAAAGGATTATTTTTCACTTTCTTGCGTTTCTGGCGCATTTTTTATCGTTTTTTTTTTTTTTTTTTTTTTTTTTGTAATTTGGTTTTATTTTTTGAAAAAAATTATTAATTTATCATTACGCTTTTTCGTTTTATTTTAATTCCGATAGATTTTATGGAAGAAATTTCAAAAGAATTATTTGATTCTTTTTAGATCATTTTCATTAGTTTTTTTTTTTTTATTTTTAAAGGAGGTAAATTTTTTTGATGTAATAATTTTTTTCAATGATTTTTTATTTCTGGCATTAGTCGAAATGTTAAGTACGTACTTTAAAACCAACAGTTTTTTATTTAAAGATAGTTCAAGAACTACTTCATCGATTCTAAAATATAATTTTATGATACCACTATGGGATCGTCCTTGTATCATTTAAAAAAAATTCCATCCAAATCGGAACTCAGGTTGAGAAGTTATGCTGAAACAAACATAAAAAAAAAATCATACATACGGATCAAATTGATAACCTCCTTCTTTTTTTGAAGTCGGTTGAAAATATTATTACCCACAAAAAAGTTCACTCTAACTAAATAATATTATTTATGAGTTTTTATTTTAATTATTAACCAGGTAGGTATTACCTAATTTTGTTGTTTTGTAACATTTTGCAATAAATTTAAATATGGAATCAATTTTTACCATTAGATTAGTTAAGATTCTTTCTGATATCTTGTTAAGCTTCAATGGAAAAACTATCAATAGTTACCGGTGGTTAAAAATCCATCAAAGACTATCAATACTAATATCGATATTATTAATTCTCATTCAAGGTTTGATTAAAATAATGTATTAAAATATTTGTTAAAATTATTTTATTGCATTTTACAGCAATACATCAGCTATCAGCTATATCTGAAAATCAAACTAACTATCGATAGTTTTCAACTCCGATAGTTTCCATCTCTAAGCCTCGAAATTGTTGGATTTTAATTTTAATTTTTACGTACACATGTAATAGCGAGAATAAATACACTTACGTATATTTACATTGTTGTATTCTGCAATGTATTCAAATTTGGTTCGTGTGTCTCAGCTGGCTCTTAACATAACATTTTCAAAAACAAAGTAAGAAGTAAAACGTATCGTGGATTTATGGATTTATTCGGCAACACAAAATTTAATTCACAGTAAAAAGTTTTTATTTTTATTTTCTTGTGAAAAATGGATAAAATGAATTTTCGTTGAAATAAACTAAAGAATGGAATGTCATTAAAATATAATTTTCTTTCATTGCGAGATATTCAAAACGTTGTTTGTCAGAATGTGGGTGCTTTGAGTGGTTGATTAAATCCAAAAATATTCATCCGAGTAGGTGGATAAGTCATGGCCAAGATAGTGCGTAGGTATAAAGTATAATAAATTATGCATTTTCCGCCAGAGCCCAAATAAAAAATCAAAGGCTTACTATACAACGTTGAAAATTAGTTTGTTGACTTATTTAATGTTTATTATATTTAGGGTAGGGGGTTTGAGTATTTGGGTGTTTACGCAATTATTTCGATGTTGATTTCTCAGCCAAATTTCCATTAGCTGCTGTAATTTTTCAGCTAAGTAAATTGATGAACATTATCGTCTGATAATTAAAATATTAATTTTCTCATTCTGCCGTATTACCAAGTCTCTAAATCCTTACACGATAATTTTTTCCAGATCAAATAATAATTGCCTCTAAAATCTCCAAAATATAAATAATCTACTTCGGTAAAGAGCAAATGAATAGAAATATTTGATACTTTAAGATCGATTAGTACTAACTGATTCATGTATAGAAGATAATATGAGTTGGTACCAAAGGCTCTATCATTGTAGTGCAAATATAATTTTAATTAAAGGAATGAGTAAAAATATTGAAAACCCAAATAGTATAGGAATTATAAAATTTTGAAAATGAAAAAACTCTTATTAAAGATTTTATTGTTGGAGGTTGTTGGTTACGTCTTCCTCATGTTAGGAAAAGAATCCACGGCTCCCAACCCCACGGGAACACTCTATTTTTGGGGAAGAAGGTTTTAGATTGTGGTTTTTTGTTGTTTTCTAAAAAAATATGCATTATTTGAAAAAATAGTAAAAGACCTAAAATATTTTACGTCAAATTTTCGTCAAAAAGTTTCTTACAAAATTTTTTGTATCGCTGAATGTACAAAAGTTATAATGGTTTGAATTCAATAATATCCTAAAAAGTTAGTCCTTATTACCAGGTATAATGTACAAGCATACTTAGCCATACGTGCAATAATAAAGAAAACAATAAATATAAACTAGATTGAATATAACTCCTCTAAAAGTTGTCATCATTGTATTCCTCATCAATCAGATATTGGGTGTTGTAGTTCAGACTGTTAATATTTAGGTATAATTATGAAATGTATGAGCGTTGAATGAACTAATAGGATGACATTATTTTAGAAATTCTGTGATTGATTGATTAATGCTTGTTAAAATCAACTGATTGTAAGAAAAATTAGAAAACAGGAGTGTCGTGTGTGTGGGTATAGTTTTAGGATGATGCAATAATGATTAAATATTTGTGTGAGAATGAAGAGAACAGTGTGATTAATTAAAATTATTTTGGACTGTTTAAAAAAAAAAAAAAAAAATGAGATGAGGTGAAGTGATGTGAAATTATTTTCAGTTATTAATTCAATATAAAAATATTTATCATCTGTCTAGAATAGGCAATACATATTTGCTACATACTGTAATTAAAGAGTGATGACAGGGTATTAAATATCTTTATGATTATACACAGCAGAGAAGCATTGTCAGTTGTATTTTAATTAAATACGATACACTCCATAAGCAATTTTTTATTTGTGAAAAACAGCTAATGAAACCAGATCTGGAAGAAGGGGAAGGGCGTAAAACATCACTAGATGGCAAACAACGACAAACCTTCTGCATGTATTTACGATATCTATATCGAATATTAGTAGCATCCGTTCTATAGCATGTATTGAGCAAATATCCACATATTTGACTATATGGTTTCAACCCCTGAAACTTCACAGCCTCATAACTTCTTTACACTGAGTGCTACGAAATGTCTTGTTAGTAACTTTTTTGATGAAAATTTGATATAGAATATATTTGGTTCTTGATATTTTTTGAAATAATGTGTCATTTTTAAGAAAATTACAAAAAACCAGAATTGCAGATCTTCTCCTCCCCAAAATAATAGATTCGTAGGGTATTGTGGACTGTATAGGTTTTTTTCTTTACATAAGGAGGATGCAACCAACCACTACCAGTGATAAAACCTTTGATAGGAATTTTTTCATTTTTAATCCCTCTATTTTATGTATAATTCCAATACTAAGAGGAAAAGAAACTTTAATTTTTGAGTATGAAGAGTATATTTTTGAAAGAAAAAATACCTTCGTATGACGAAAAATTCATTATTTTAGTATCCATAAAAAAAGCTTACAAAAAATTGTTACCATGAATAACTGATTTATATGACATCAAAATTGTATGAAATATTATAAATAGCTTAAGTTAGAATCCAGCTAAATATGCAGAAATTCAGATTATCTAGATTCTATTTTACAGGTACTTATGCCTATGTGGATATGTCACATGGTACTTTGGGTTCATTGGCACTGATGGAGAGTATTCCGGTAAATCCACCACCTACCGTGCATAGAGATCTACTTTCGCCGTACTACAATTCCTGCTACGTAAGTGAAAATTTATAATTTTGATAATGGCAATTGGCAAATTCATTCATCTACGAACCTGTTTTAATTTCTATAATGGGTATTTTAGTGGCATTCGATTCGACAATTTCCAGCAGTATTTTCACTGCGGAAAAATCACAGATTAGTATGCACTCGAAACAAAATACTAAGATTGACATCAGTTATTGGTTTTTATAAACTTGTAATTTGATGTAAGATGAAGATATCGTTAGTACATTCACACCAGAATAATACTGTACTGAAGAGGTAAACAATTTTAACGCATACGGCACCGTGCACACGAAGTTTTCATTATTGCACATTCAATATGCATTTCAACCAATGATTTTCAGCAACAGTTTTGTTGTACTGAATATTTGCACAGTCAGGAGAAATGATTTCAATTCGACTGTTCTATTCAATTTCAATAGAGCTCAGACTGACCCTACAGTTTCTCTAGGTGACAGTCAAGAGTTAAATCAGGGCGACAAAATATCGTACATATCCAAGTCTTTCTCTCTTTTATAAAATACCAGCTGCATTACCCGCTCCTCTGGCAAGTGTGAGATAGTAACTTACAAAAAAACTGATCCAGAAGTAACACTTTAGTGAAAACTTTCAAACTTAATTATAACATTCAGTTTTTTGATCTTCCGTTTCTCAAAACTGACACAGAATCAAAAACTGTAAGTAGAGCTGAGAACTAACTTTAAAAAAAACATGTCCAAAAATTAAACTTAATGTAGGTAATGAAAACTTTCGAACTTAATTACAGATCCCAGACCATCAAAATATAACTGAAAATCAATATTTTAACAGAGCAGGTCCAGAAACAAAACTTTTAGTGAAAACTTCCGTACTTTATTAAGGCTCTCAGAATGAAGCTTTTGAAGTTAAACTTCGCAGAAAATATCCGCGAATAAACGTCTACGTGAGGCCAAAATTTTAAGGAAAATAGGTCTCGTGAGAGGTGTATAATACTGCTCTCTCCACATAATAAATCATCTAAATGATAAAATTTGTACATTCATTTTAGGCTTGTATGCAACCATACAATACGCCCACAAAATCATGTTTTCTCCACCCCTGAAGCCTGTGTAGCAACAATTTTTGTTTTAAACTTGTATCATAATCAGAGCCATCAGAGGACAAAATTTCAGCTCAGTGTATTGATTTTTAAAAATCTGAAAATTTTTGGCCTAAAACAGTGGTGATATTAACAACTTTTTATAAGTTCTGATATTATACACTGTGTGGTAGACAAAAGTAGTAGCGTTGCTTAGCATTCAAACTTTGCCATAACTGATTATTCTTCAGTTTGTTAAATAAATCATTTTTGAAAAAAGTACACTGGTACAAAGATATAGGTACCCAAAAAAAAAACATTTTTTTAAACCGCAATTTTGAGGATTTCTTCTTAAGAGGTTCCGACAAGAAATGTAAGGTGTAAAATATGACCGATTAATTTATCGATACTCCGTTGAAGGTTTTCAGTCAAAAAGAATAATAATATAAAACAATAAGTGCATTTGCAGTTATTTTCGATTTTTCCTAGTTATTTCAGTAAATTTAGTGGTTTTCAATGTCGACTAATTCAAGTTTCTTTTTAAGTTATTTACGTAAATAAATCAGCAGAAACCAGTCAAAAATCTTAATTCCATGATTCCCTAATTTTCGAAAAAATTTACATTTCTGACTAATTTTTCTCAGACATTTTCATCAAATTCGTATCAATGGGAGACATCGAGTCTTTTTGTCGGCTTTTCTCCTTTTGCCTAGGAATTTTCGCACGTAACTGACCGCAACATACCTATTATATAGGTAGGCTACTTACGAATTTCAGCAAATATTGCCAAAAAAATTTCCTAACCCCGTGATACGAAAAACAAACCCACTCTCGACATTAGGTTTTCATATCAGATCAATTTTAATACGCTGATTTTCATTGAAAACCTACATAAAAAACGAGCAATAATGTAATTTACTAAATCGACAGGGGTCCTGGTTACAGAAATTTTTTGGACGGGATGTTTCAAGTATTTTAGACCCTCATTTACTAGTACAACTATCTCACTGACGGTGACGTAGGGTAGTTTGTTATCTAAAGATTTAGTTAGTAAACGGGTAGGTACCTATAATGAGAAAAATAATAACTAGGCCTATTAAATGAGAAACCGATCTTGAAAAGATTTGGATGAAAAATACTGTCGAGTAGGTGTTAGGCGCGTGGGTTTAAAATTAATGTAAAAACAAGATATGGAATGGTAAGGGGGCTCACATAATTAAAAATCATCGGCTTTTAAGAGATAGGTAATTATATGTATATGTATACGGTACGTTCAGAAAAAAAAAAATTCTCATTTCTACAATACGTGGCGAACAAAAGTACGAAAGAGCAATAGTTGACAAAAAATTACAATTAATTTCTTTATTTCCTTTCTTCAACGATTTTGCGACTTCCATCCCTGCAAAAAAAAAACAAAAAAAAAACACTTTTTTCTCTTTTATTTAGCTTTTTACCAACATAATGTAGAGTTATTGAATTTTTTATGAATTTTTGCCTGTAGGAACAGTAAATTTTAACGAAATGAGATAATTTCGGACCAAAAATCGGGAAAAGAAAGAAAAAGAAGAATGAGAAGAAAGTGATAAATTATATGCATTGTAAGAAAACGTGAAAAGACCTGTTCCGGCTGTAGCGGCGAGACAGACGAAAGGGAGAGAGAAAAAAGTATACTCCACCGTCATAAGTCACGGATGATCTGGTCGTTTTTATTAAAGTTTTATATTGTGGGTAGCAGCTATCTTTATCGCCTGTTTTCTTTTTTGCACACTCGACGGAAGAAGCTTACGAAGAAAATTTCCTTCTTCTTTTGATATCACTTACAAAAAATGGATGTTTGCACGTTTATAAGTAAAGGTAAAAAGTAGAACTTAATGATAAGTAATAACAGTGACAGTGTGTTATACATAGGTATATACGTGTGTACGAGGTATTGTAAGTTAGAATAATTGCATAAATCGTTTTTGCAAGGCGTAAAATTCGGTTTTCAATCGTTAATAGAACGTTTTGTCATCAGCGACGGCTTATCTATTTAAACCAAGTATGGCCGAAACTAATTGTATCAATTTTGGTGCCAAAGTTAAAACTATTACTGTAGTGGTAGGAGTTTACAGTAGTTCGTTTAACGTCACAAGGACAATAAAATAAGTCGTCGTCACACACCTAGCTCTCGCCTCTGTGTTCAGACAACAACTGAACAGCGACGCCTCAGCCCAGTATCTTCCAGTCGTGGCCAGTTCCCTGCGCATCGCTAGTGCGCAGGGGACTCGTGGGCGGAGCCACGACACTGGGGGCGGTGTGCCTGGGTGGCCTTCGGAGGCCACCTCCGCTGAATCACCTGAAATCTAGAAAAGATTAGACACGCATGTACAAAAAATGAAAACAACTTTATTTAAAATAATAGTAATCACAGTACATGTGGGTAGAGGATCGTCAAAAAGAAAGACAAAAAGATAAAAAAATAAAAACAAACTTAAACTAAAACTAAACTGTGTTCGTTACGAAGTAACGTTTGACGATCGACAGGAACCATAGTAAAGACGTTACTTTCGAAGAAAGTCGTCACAACCGCCGGACATTGAGACAAATAAGGATGAGGACGAAGTTAATGGCCAAAGATCACAGTTTCTGCAAAGGAATAGTAGGAATTAGCGAGTCGGTTAAACATCAAAGATGCTGGAAGCGCGCTCTGACACCTATTACCCGTTGACTTTTACAAAGCACTAGACAGTAATAGTGGGTGCCAAAAAATCGTAGTTATACCGTTTTTAGGAGCATAATTTCCAATTATGGCGTACCCCAAAGTCAGTAATGGTCTGTCATAGTCTACTCATGTCGTATCAGGGATTCAGTCGGAGGTAAACAATACAAAGTATCGGAGGTAGTCGATACGCAGTATCTACTTATCAACATTTCTGTTGTCCAACTCCAGAGGAGCCAAGAACTTAATAGGTCTTGTGGAAGTTTTCTTGCTGGAGAATTCTATGTGAGCGTGACGGATCTGGCCGTCACGAGATTTCTCTAAATCAGTGATTTTCGCAAGTTTATAGACACCGGGTTTGGATGTATAGTCCAAAACGTGAACGATGTCATTTACCTTAGGTAAAAACGGTACCGTGCGGCCTGGGTTAGAGAGCGCAGAGGGTGGTCTATCTCTCAGATAGAGGAGGTATTCCCTCTTCCATACTAGCCACATTTTCTGAAGATAGTCTTGGTCAAGTTTCCAAGAGTCTATCAACTGTTTTGCTGTGGGAGTAGGATCTCGGTTCGATTTTTCAATCGGATTGCTTAGGTGACCTAAGTTCGCTCGCATGAAATGTGCAGGCGTGAGAGTTAGCTGATCGAGCTCATCCGGAGATGGGCATAACGGTCTTCTATTTATCATCGTTTGAATATCTTTCAAACTTGCCTTAAAGGTGTTCTTATAGACAGAGTTATGACCTTGGGTTTTATAAAATACTTGTTTTATAATACCTATCAGTCTTTCGTAAACTCCTCCATACCATGGAGCTTTAGCCGGGATGAAGTACCACTTGATGGCCTTTTCATCTAAGCTAGTTTGTATTTTCCGTTCTTCAGAGAACGCCGTCCAGTACTCGGGTAAGTACAAGGAGAGAAGGTGAAATTGCGCCGCATTATCGGATAAGATAACTTTCGGCGTGCCTTTATCTGCGAAAAAGGTTATAAACGCTGTCCAAATGTCTTCAGTAGATAGATTCGATACTGAGATTAGGTGGACAGCTCTTGTCGATAAACAAGTAAAAATCAACACCCATTTTTTATAAGGTGGAGTGGTTGGCGTGGCCAACTGGGATTTCTTTTTTGGCAAGTATTTATCAAATACCATGAACGGGCCAAATACATCTACGCCTGTATATGTGAAAGGATGTACAAACGGTACAAGGCGGAAATCCGGTAAGGATGAAAATGTAGGTTGCTTGAAAGGTCGGGTTTCGGCTTTCTTGCAAAGGATGCATGATTTCTTTAGAATTGGGGGTAACACTTTAAGAGACTTTGGAACAAAGTAGTGTCTTCTAAAGTCAGCAATCGTGAATTTCGTACCTGTGTGTACGTTGGTGGTATGCGTATGCATCAAAATTAACTTAGTTAACTGTGATTTGGGATGCATTAAGATAGGAGATAACATATCTTTAGCATATTCAATATCTGGAAGATAATTGACAGTTCTCAAAATCCCAGACGGATCTATGAGAATGTGATATTTTTCGTACGAGACGTACGGAGGGGGTTTATCTTTCTCCAACACTTCAAACAATTTGGCAAAGTGTTTTCTTTGGTCCGCTTGTATGAAGCAAAGAAGTGCGAAATGGAAAGTACAATCCATAACAGCATAAGGAGAAATTGACCTAGTCCGTCTAATTCTACGTCTACTAAATCGCCGTACGGCTCTTAAACATTGTAAGAAGGTGCGTACTGTTTTAGATAGAGTGTTGAATTTATCAATATTAATATTGAACGGAGTATTCATCGGTGGATGAATGAATGTTGCGAAAGGTGTTTCCCGTTTCCGATTTGAAGGTTTAGTGGACAAATCAACGGCTTGAGATGAACTTGGTTCATCAGGGATCCATCTTGTAGCAAGGACTTCATGCTGTGGCAAGATAACTTCACATTGATCAGTTTGTGAGTCAATGTGGAAATGTGGGATCAACCTTTTGGAGGACTTCAACTTTCGTTGAATTTTAGCGGGGTGGCGTTTGTCAAAAACATATTCATCAGCGATGAATAGAGAATCGGAATTGGTAGAGGAGACATTGAGTGCATCTTTCAGAATACAAAATACGGGAGTATCTAATTCTTCGGATGTGTCTGGAAGACTTTCAATGATATGAAGATCGGTTTGGGGCCAAGATTTTTCATCTTGGCTTAACCAAACGGGACCAGTCCACCAACTAGATTGGCTAAGGTCTTTTGCCGATGAACCTCTACTACCTACATCCGCAGGATTTTCCGATGATGGTACATGTCGATATTCGACAGAAGGTACACTTTTGATTTCATCGATTCGATTTTTGACAAACTGAGGATGGACTTTCCTTTCTAATAGCCATGTGAGAACACATTTACTATCAGACCAAAGAAAAGTGGGTACATTATGTAAACCGAGTGGTTTACGTAATGCACGCAATCCTCTCGCACCAATAAGTGCGGCAATCAACTCCAATTTAGGAATTGTGATCGGGCGCATGGGTGTCACGCGAGATTTTCCTATAACAAATCTAACTGCATAACAGTTTAATTTTTTGTTATAGAATCGAATGTAAATTGTCATAGAATATGCTGTTTGAGAAGCGTCCGCAAAGACGTGAAGTTGACAAACAGTTGGGTCGTATGTTCCTTCATAGAATTGTCTATGCAAACAATAAGACGTACATATTTTAAGGTCATCAAGGATGTCTTGTGCTATGACTTGTAAATTATCCGGTATAGGTTCATCCCATTTCAGTCCTCTGGACCATAGGATTTTCATAAACGTCCTAGACGGAACGAATGCTGGAGCAAACCAGCCTAAGGGATCGTAAAAGGAGGAAAGTACTCTAAGAAAAGTTCTCTTAGTCCAAGGTTTTACGAATGGTTTATGGTTAGGCATGAATAATACATCATGGTCCATATCCCAATATAGGCCTAGCACTTTGATAAGTGGTTCAGTCAGGGCTAAATCCGAATCGAAGTCTTTTCTCAAAGGTTTACAATTCGTGCCCCATTGCGCCAGTTCCATGGAGATGTCGTTAAATAATTTGTTAGATTTGGTATAGAGATCTATAGCTTGTTCGTACGTGGGTACGGATACTATCAAATTATCGACGTAGAAACGTTCTAGGAACTTATCATGAAACTCCATGTCTACTTGACGAAAGTGGTGTAAAAGCAATGCTGCTAATAAAAAAGGAGCTGTAATGATTCCAAAAGGAACACGACAGAATCTAAAAGTTCTAAGGTTATTAGAACTCATAGGTAAATTCGGGTCTTTAATCCATAGAAAACGTGTGACGTCTCTATCTTCGGGGTGAAGACCTATCTGGTGGAAAGCCTTTTTTATGTCAGCAATTATTGCGTAAGGATCTTTACGGAAACTGACTAACATTGATACTAGATCAGCTAGTATGACTTTACCTTTGTGCATACAGTCGTTCAAAGAACGATTTGATTTCTTAGACTTAGCTGATCCGTCGAAAACTACTCGGAGTGGTGTACTCTTTGTAGGATCGTAAACACCTTTGTGTGGTAAGTAGTGCACCAGTTTGGCTGGTCTATCGTTATCGATAGGTTCGATCATTTCTAAGTCTACCAGAGAAAGAAAATACTGATCGTATCTAAGAAAAAAGATTGGATCCTTTTGCAGTTTAGGTAACTGACGTTCTAGACGTTTATAGGCTAACTGACGATTATTGACCAACGGTGGGGGATTATATTTATATAACCACCGTATGCGATATCGATTGTTGACCTTTTCTATATTTTTATAGAACAAATGCAAAGCTTCCGCTTCAGCATCATCTTCAACTAAATTGTTAGTTTCGATCCCGAGAACATCTAATTTCCAAAAATTTTCGATGCTTTCTGGGGATGTGAAGAAAGTGGGATCGAATACGTCACATTGTGTGGAAGATCCTAGGAATCCTCCTAACATTGCTCCGAAGTCAGTCTCAATTAGTTGCAGGGTAGGGGACAAGTGCTTTATGTGCTTTATAAAAGACCACATGTAATTGTTTCCAACAAGTAATTGTATAGAAAGTCCTCGATCCAAACCTGAGAAATCAATATTTTCGTATCTTGGATACCGTTTTTTAAATTCCTCGAAATCGAATTCTGATAAATTATCAGTTATGTGGGGAACAGTATTAGCTTCCATGAGAACTTTCGTTCCATCATGTTTAATTAAATGGAATTTAACTTTTTGTGTTCTAATTTGTTTGGACATCTGTCCAGCTAAGCCACGAAATTTTATAATATCCGCATAATCCGAGAGATTATCTTTCAGATATTCGTAGGCATAGGAATAGAACATGTAGCTATGCTTACTGCCACAATCGAAAAAACCATTGATTTTTACGGGATCGGGTTCGTTTGGAGCGAGGACATACGAGGTAAATGTCAAAAAATGAGCGTCTTTATCTCTAGTATTAAAAAATGTAAAACACTCACTTAATACTGGAGTCCCGGCAACTGACTGAACTTCGTTCAAATCCTTAGATTCGTCGCGTTGAATCTCAACGGTTGGCTCTACGACGGTAGCTGGGATCGTCTGTAAAGGTTTATTTGGATTAGATCCAAGAAGTGTTTACATCCAGATTAGTATTTCTACTAGTAAAGTTACCTTTTGGCAAGTACTTCTTGCATTCCCGAAGGTACTCTATCCATGCATCCACACGGCCTGGAGTAATAGGGTACTCCACCTTCGGACAGAAGTTGGAGTGGTGTTCGGTGCTGGCGCACTGGAACCACCTACAGTGGACTGGCGGGATTACTCGGCACACTGGAGTATCCGGATGTGAAAATCCGCAACGGTTGCACAACTTATTTTTAAAGTAGTGCGCCCGTCGAGACTCCAGCGTGCTCTTCACACGACAGAGGTGTGAGTGGTGCTGCCCTTTGCAAAAAATGCAAGGTGTAGGGGGCACCACCGCCAATCTCACCATAGACACCGGTATGCGTTGTCCGGAAGGCGTCTGCACGTACTGACTTCCATCAGGATCTGCAGCAGAAGAATTAGGCTGTAAGTCATCTTCTTCCGTTTTGGTTTGACGCCTTTTATATTGTCTACGAGGATTGGATTTATTCTTTCCTCTGGGGGCTGGGTCAAATTCTTGCGAAAGAATTGCGAAATTTTTCCTGCCTTTAGGTTGTGAAAAATTTCGATTCAATGGGATTGATTCCTATTCGATTGATTGTTAGTTTTATCCCCTTAGTTGGTACAGAAGTACAGATGGGTTCCGATAATTCTCTTATTTTGATAAAAGATCTAACAGCTTCGAAAATGTGTTTGACATGACGCTCGCCACTTTTTAAAGTGTTTTGGTACGAGCGAGGGGGGAATTTTTTCACAATTATATTAAATAACTGCTCCTCGTCAATGACGTTGGCTACCAAACGATATCTGTCAACCATGACAGTCAAAGTATCTAACGCGTCAAGTATGGACGTGATGTCGTTAGTTGTCGTGGAATATGCGGTTAACTTTAGCCACATTTCAGCTCGAATCTTAGATTCGTCTCCGTATCGACTGTGTAAAAATTTCAGTCGCTGTACATAACCTATGTTATCTGGAGAAAAATGGCTGATTTTTTCGACTAAAAATTTTGGTAGAGCGCCATGTAGAAGATTTATTTTTTGGGGTATAGCTATATCGTTCCGTTTATTAACGTAGTTATTGAAACCGTTGATAAAGCCGGGATATCCTAGAATATCACCGTCCCATTTTTCCAAATAAAATTTGGGGGGTTTTAAATTCGCAAATCCAATATCAATTTGATTATTCGAATCGTGTTCCCAACATTTTGGAATGTAATTAGGATTACTGGGTTTTTCAATGATAACATCGGTATCCATCGGTACTTCAGTCGATTTATTTAAATTGGCTGAGTTAGGCAATGTCAATAAATTTTGATTGGGTTCCCTATGCATTATTTCTAATGAGGGGTTAGATGCCAAAAGAGTTTGAGGAGGGATTAAAGGTGGTTCCGAACAAGTCCTTTTGGGACTGGGTTCTCCTTCAATTCTTGCCTCACCTAACGAAAGGGTAGGGAGTGACGGACGTTTTGATAATAATGAAGTATTATTACCTGTGACGATGCCGTACAGCTTCTTCGGACGAGACGATGTATCATCGTTGCCACCTGCCTTCGAACCTTGCTGTTCGGGTTGGGAGGCACCCTCAGTGACGAACTTCTTGATGAATTCCTCCGAATCCATCTGAAGCTCGTTCGCAATCTTGTACCGCAGCTCCTGAACGCGATGTTCAGAAGTGGTCAACGATCTACGATCGATGGCCACTTGCTCCAGCGCGTCCCGGACCTGGGGTACAAGCTCACTGATGAGCGCCTCTTTGGCCAGGCGTTCTTCCTCCTGCTTTCGGCGTTCCTCGTCACGTTGGGCAGCGTCCTGGTCACCCCCTTGTCGTACTGGCTGTACGGTTTGTGGAGGGTTGGGGTTGCCAAACTTGGTTTGGATACGACCCTGCAGCACCAACAACTTTCTTCTGTAACGACGAGCGTCGAGAAGAATGTCCTTTTCGAGTCCACGAGGCGGGAATTCGAGATCGTTGATCGTGGCCTTAATCGCTGAATCTTCATTCAGGATGTGGTCGTAATTAAGGCCCGGAGCTACAGGTGTGTTGAGCAAATCCTCAAGGTAGCACATGTACTCCTCACAATCTTCGATTGTGACGATGAATTGATTCCGCTCCTCGGTGCTGTCCGTCGTTGTACTCGACGTCGATGGCGCACGTTGCGTGCGTGTGGGTGGTGGAATAGTATTCTCAATTTCATCCACCCACCGAACAGGTGTTCGACGAGGATTGATGGCATCCGCCAGTCGCTGATTTTCATCTGCGTCAACCTCTTCTGCCCATGTTGGCATGGGCGGATCCGGAACCGGTTGCGGTTGTGGTTGCGGTTGAGGTGTGGGTGGAGGATTATTATTTTCCTCCTCCCTCAACAACGTATCCGGATCGAGTAGTCGATCGATTTCATCGGCACCTCGTGAGGTGGTCGGGGTGTTCGCGTTCTGGTTTGTTTCACTCTGTGAACAAGTACACGAAAAAGGGATACTATTATGATAATAGAAAATCAAAACAAATTTTAATTTATTTATGTTCAGAGGTACATAAGGAAAGGTCGTAAATTTATTCGATTGATGGTGCGTAATTAATTACGTAGATTTTTCGTGAGAAAAATTGATCGAAATAAAATTATTACGAGTCCCTATTCTTTTAAGGGGTCGTTCGTAAATTTGTACTAGTGACCTAGTTACGAACGACGTCATCGAGACGAAAATTTTTCGTTCCGATGATTGCCAAGGTTACGCGCACCTTGTTCGCGCATGACAAACAAAATATCGGCGCGTAATTCAAATTACGAGATAATTTTAACGTATTTTAGATACGATTTTATTAATCCAAAAAATTTTTGTGATCAAAATTTAAATAGAAGTTTCGTAAATTATTTACGTTTTCATGTGGGTCTAAATTTTTTCTAAGTCTTTAGAAAAAACGAAAAATCGGGCGTGACCCGTAGACAAAATTACGTTTTTTACACACAAAATTGATACGATATTATTTCGCGAGTCACTTATTTTGTCAGGTATTTTCAAAAAAAATTTTGGCGTGACCCTGGGGCGATAAGTGATTATCGAAACGCGAAAATATACTCGTAATAATAAGGTACGTCTAAAATTACTTTAGGCTAAGACCGTGAAGCGATCTTAGGGTCCCGATACATTATTAAATAATGACTAAAATTATCAATTTTAGGGGATAATCATAACATCACTATATTCACTATAGGTTATGATAGAGAAATTTTCAAATTTTACATTTGTGCGTAATAATAAATTACGAAAATTAAAATTGCCGCTACCTCTGACTTTGAAAAACTGTAAGTTTAATGATTTGAAAAATCTTCAAAGTACTTACCATGATAACTGGGCTATGTGGCGGTATCAACTTTGAAAACTCTTCACCACTACACTCCCGGGGGGGAATGAAAATTACGCAAAATTCGAGAATTCAAAAAAATGGCGCACTATTTGTAGACGACAAAAGTCGCGAAATATGGCGGCGCGTAAAAAATTACGTAAATGGCGGATTTGCGACGAATTACGAATTTGCGTAAATTCAAAAAAAGCGTTCGAATTCGCGATGATTGGCAAAATTACGAACGGAGAAAATTACGCACTGGACGCGGAAAAAACAATTAAATGACGGCAAACACACGTAAATTAATTAAGAATTAATTAGCGCAACAATGTTGTTTTTGCGGAAAGGCGAATGAACGTTCGGGGTTGTTTCATAGGGATACTATGCAGAACGTGTTGTCCAACCATTCGCTGTGCGCATGCGTAAGCCGTCGCTGCATCCGCAGCTCACTGCATCAAACTCTGTTTGTGTGAGTGTGCTAGCGTATTTCGCTAGGGTATTTGCGTTCGTGTGCGTGAGGCATGGCTAAGTCAAACGATGTATCTATTGAATCGACGGCAGGTCGAAGCCTGTCCGATGAAACATCGCCGTCGATCGTAATTTTTTACGTCTTTTTCGTAAATTCGGACGATTTTTTGCCTCTTATTATTTATTTTTTTTCCCGTTTCCTAGAAACGTACGAGTTCGAGAGAGATTTACAATAAAAAATTATTTTCGATGTCTCGAATACTCTTTCGTATAACAAAAGGATTGAAGTTCGGCAATATATTTGTGCGCTATTTAATAGTGAAGACAAAATACATCGCTGGGGGCGGCGGAAAAATAATGTTGATTATTTTTTCGTCGGCCATTAAGCGTATTATATACGATGAATATTTTCTAGTAGAATTGCTACCTGACATCCATTGTGCGTATTATTGATACGAGAATATTTTTTCTTGTTCAGAATTTAATTCCGAATTTAGGGCAGACATATTTCATCCAAAATATTTCTGAGTGGAAGCTATTATTTTCAGTTCGTAGAACCGTTTTTTCTGGGCCAAAAAACGTAGTTTTTTGCTGATTTTAATTCCCTTGCGAAACATAATTTCGAGAGGACATGAAAACTAACCATTCCAGAGGTCCAGGTTAAACGCTATTGCTTTGCTACCATGTAGTGGTAGGAGTTTACAGTAGTTCGTTTAACGTCACAAGGACAATAAAATAAGTCGTCGTCACACACCTAGCTCTCGCCTCTGTGTTCAGACAACAACTGAACAGCGACGCCTCAGCCCAGTATCTTCCAGTCGTGGCCAGTTCCCTGCGCATCGCTAGTGCGCAGGGGACTCGTGGGCGGAGCCACGACAATTACCACATGAATTGAATAGGCACGGCATAAGCTGTTAAATAAAATTTAGATTAAAACAGTTTCGACATGTATTTGGTAAAAAAAATAATATTTTCGTCAAAATCATAATACTTAGTAGGTAATATTTTTTAATTTTAGACAAATGGAAAATACGTCATACAGACGATGTTTTTGCGTTAAAAAACAGTAAATTGCAGGCCGGCTATATGTAAGAAACAATGGGGGTGGAAAACGACTGTTTGAAATTTTCTCTACATTTAAATAATTAGATCTTTAAACGTAATTGCGAAGCCAACAATTATTGAAGTCTAAAATTAAAATAGTATATGCGACAGGATTGGATAGTATGCGTTAGCTTTGGCAATTACGTCACTCGGCTTCGCCTCGCTCCGCAAATTTCGCCCTCGATAATCGCATACTTTCTGCTCCTGTTGCATAATCTACTAATAATTTTTATTATTATTGAGAAGGTGAAAATAAACATGACATAAAGATGGCCAAAGAAATTAAAAATACTGAGATTTTCTGTCAATATGTCTGTACAGCGTACCTTCATGACTGCACATATATATGATGTACCCAATAATGAAAATGATCAAATAAATTATTGGAGAGATCATAAAAGAACAGCAGCGGTGCGTGAGAATTTTACGATAAGTTAATGTCAAATAAGCAGAAATAAAAAATAATGAGTCATCGAATTTTTAATTTTTCCACTAACCACCGTCTAAGAACCACTGCTGACTTAGAGATGGGAGCCACAAATTTTGCTGGAGTTGATGTTCAGCTATTATCCTACAAATTTTACAAAGTATTTCAAAATGATATAAGTACTTCATTTGCACGTAAAAAACTACAAAAAATTTAGACATTTGGGATTTTTCACCCAAAATTTGTCATAAAATTTACATCAAACAGAGGAATATCAGAAAATTAGGTACAGAAGGAAATATGTATGACAGCAAACATTATGAAACTGAATTAACTAGAGAACAAGTAGGCAGCAACAGTGGCAACGTGGATAAGACTGTTGATTTTTTCAACTTGATCTGTAGATGTACCAGGTTCAAACCTCATGAGCGGCAACATATACATATTGGCAACTTTCAACTTATAAGAGCACATATTCCT
>WOFM01000224.1:316314-416458 GCA_011428145.1 Ericerus pela
AAGAAATAAGGCTAAAAGAAACGTGCTTTGCTATTATGTAGAAGATCGTGGAAAATTACATGGAATGTATAAAATTATGTAGATACCAATATAAATTCAAGTTTCTTTTAATCCGAAATATGTTCGTTTATTTATTCATATTTTACCTTCTAATGATGCGTATGAAAGTATAAATATAATTGCATGGAAAAGGACGTATTTTTCATGTTCTCCAATTAAGAGTAAATTCTGGCTCATAGTTGAAGACATATTGAAAACGAATATTCCTATAAACAATAGTCATAAAATGAGAAAACTATATACGTAGCCAAATAACATTTCCTTTTGTATTCCAAGGGAAGTTTTTGTAAAACTCAAAAATTTTAATAAATAGAAACCAATTTTCGTCTTCAAATTCTAGAAATTTTTAGTAAAATTAGAAAAAACAGAGCCGGAGAGAGCAAAAACCGGCCCAGGGGTTAAAATAATTATTTGTGACATAATTTTGATCCGAGTGTGATTTTTGCAATATGAGCTAAAGGCGAGTGATACAAGTTACACGAGTATTAATCACCCACTATATTATACGTGTGTCACACACTATTTTTTGAAACACCCCCTCCTTAAAAAACAAAATAAAGAAAAAAATTTAGATGAATCGGTGCTAAATGGTTCTAAAATCTCCTGCTTTATACATCGTCAAGGTGTGTATGAAAAAGAAGTTTATGAACATGTGTTGCAAAATAATAATTTTAGAAAATAATCGTAATTTTCAATTTTTTTATATAAGCATTTGAAGAAATTCCTTCAGACCCTTTTAGAAAGTCAAAGCCTGGAGAATCCCCTTTTCTTCTCGCTCTCTCTGGTTCTGGCAGAAAACAACAGAATGTTAAATAATCATACATTATATTCACATAAAATTGATGATTCTTTTCTCACAAATTGTTAGCCCCCATGCTATTGTTCTCGTTAGGATTATTCCAAAAATACATTCACTCGAAGTTACAAAATATCCGAACCAAGTACTTATAATGAATCTAATGTGTTGATCAACAATCTTCACACATAATTATTGTTTCGCCTCTTTCTGGATTGGTGTTTTTGCACAAGGTGGAATGATGAAATAAGATATTATATTTTTGACGAAAATTCTTTATTTTGTTTACAGGTTACATTTTTTTTTCATAAGTTTGGACCTCACAGTGGCTCGCTGGGTTTGTATATCAGGGAGGAAAAACCAGAAGGTCCACGGAACAGTCAACGAATTTGGTGGAGTTTTGGCAACAAAGGAAATAACTGGTATCGACAAGTTGTGATATTACCCAATATAACAGAAAGGTGAGTTTATTAATGACAATTATGAATGGTAATTTTCATTAAATTTATTACCAAAAATGCATATATTGTCATACTTTTATATTTGTTTGTTAAATTGTAATTTGATTCAAATTAGCGAAGATATGATTTTAATAACTAAATTTTTTTCAGTGCACTTGTATACCGATGATCAATAACTGGGTGTTTTGATACTATAAAGTCACTGATCCTATTATCCTAGCGGGGTCTATTATGATATATTTATATGAATTTTAGTTTTTGGTGCTAAAATTTTCCTTAAGTTACGAAATGAAAATCATACCTACTCTTACTCATAAGTCGTTCCATGATACCAAAATTAATAAGTAGATTTTCGTAGAAAACTAGTTTAAAAACTTTGTTCATAAAAAATTTTTAATTGAATAAATTAGGATTTAAAATTTTACAGTACCTAGCTATTATATATTAGTTACTGTACAGTTTGTATCAATTTTAAAGCCAAAATCCATATCTATGACAATTTGCGATTAGCTGTCAGCAGCAATTTGAAATTAGTTCTTGATTTTTGTTTGTAGGCTACCCACATTACCTACTTTATCTTTGAAGAAAAAAAAAAAATATATATATATAAATAGTTTGACTTGGATTTTTTTTTTTAGGTACACATTACAGTTCGAAGCCAGAAAAGCAACATCTTCAAGGGGAGATGTGGCTGTCGATGATATTGCTTTCAGCCCCAGCTGTTTTGGAATAGGTACGTTGACTTTTATTTGATTCTCATTTTATTTTTAGCATTTTATTTTTAAAAAGAAACCATAATATTATAATACGTAGCGATAACTCGTTTTCCTAAAATTTGAAAAGGTTTCCACATTTTTTGAGACAGGTATATGAGTTATACATGGTTTGGGTACTAACAAAAAGTCACCGGATCGATTAACGTTGAAAGGTAACGTTTCTCCACAGTTTTAGTGCTCGCGAAGTTTTTGAAAGTGATCCACTCTGTAATGGACCTTATTCAAAAAAGAATGGATCCTTTTCAAATAGTTATAACTTCCTCACGATATGAGCTATAATCTTTTGAAAGAAGTTTATTCTTTTTCATGGACAATAATTTAGCACTAAACAAAATTCAGTCAGAAAATATCAAAGGATTGGCTAAAATTATAGTAAAATGTCCGAAACTCAAACCATTTCTCATTCTTTGGCCAATTTCTCTTTTGTATTACAGTGACTGAGTATAAATGTAGGCTGTAAATATTCCCAACAAATGGAAGACAAGTTATAATTTTCTGAATCAAAGAGAAAATAAACGCTATTGATCATTATATCTTTTAAAACATTGATTACATCTTTTCGTAATACCCACTGCCTGCATACAGTCCTAACAAATTATGATTTAAAAAGAAAATGATTGGAAGAAAACTGAATTTTGGTGTACAGGGTATCCAAAAATCATCTCCCAAGCTAAATGTGTCTTGTAGAACCCATCGAGAGAAGTAAAAAAGTTCCTATTAACATGGGCTTTGAAACTGTTTCAGAGATGCAGGCTTTTACATGCGTGAGTCGAGTAGGCTGCATATTCATTTATTTGAAGGAAAAATTTACAATAAATAGCAGTACACATTGTACAAAGGCTGTGGGTTCGAATTCAGGCAGGGGAACATTTTTTTTCATAATTTTTCCAAAATGAACATTAGACATGCTAAAATTTTGAAAAATTTCTTCCGATTCCAAATAAATTTAATTTTATAAGTATTGGAGATAGGGACCTAGTCGAAATAATGTTTTTATACTCGATGAGTACAAGAAGATGCACTCATCTAAAATCAAATCTGAAGAATTTTTTGAACTTCTTCATTTGACTTGACTATGAAAATTTTTAAAATTTGAGAGCCTTAACCAATTTCAAAGCCATTTAATATAAATTTTTTTGATTCTCTCAGTGAGTTCTACAAGACCATTTAGCTTGGAAGATGATTTTTGGACATCCTACATGGGCTTCATCATCCTTAACAACCACCTAAAAGTGCCAATGAAATGGATTTTGGCTTTCCCCAAGAGAGTTAAAATGGTGGCACAAAGCTGCTTTTCACGTTTATATCACTTAATTTTCATTTGAACAAATAGGTAAAGGGACGAGTTTTAATTCACGTGTGTCTTTATAGAATCTGAATAAAATTATTGATTAGCTGAACTCGTATAGCGTAAAGGCAGTAATTCATAACACTGTATAGTTTTTGACACTTTTCACCTAAATATGTAAAAATTAAGGTTAGGTAATGCTGTAGTAATATAGGATGTTCAGCATTTATTAAGACACCACCTATCTTCTTATTTTGATAAATCAGACACACATACAAAATATTCATCATCTAGATATAAAAAAACATTGAATATTATATTTTTTAAAGAGTCAAAAATTATCAATGTTTCTAACTGCCTACCTCAGTTGATGATTTCCTAAAAAATGATAAATCATGGTTTAGCAATTGATTTGAGAAACTAAAGAATTACTGTTATAGAAAGAGCCACCCTGAAGGATGGATAAAAGTATTTATTTTATATGAAATAATAAATTTTAATTTATTATTTTGACTTAAACCTAACTAATGCCTACAATTTGTCATTTCATTAGTTTGCAATTCTTTTGATGCAAACTGGTGCAAGAATAAAAAGTCAAAGTATATTAGATTGTGACACCAGAGTTTTTAGCCATTCTTAAGCTTATGTATTGTTGCTGGATATGAACTGTAATGTCTGATACATTTTACAAGAAACAAACCTTCAGTATTCCCCATTTTAGGTATTTAGTGGTATGGGGATTTGAACTACCGACCCAGCTGAGTACCTAACTCAATTGTCACGATCATTCAAAATACTGCACTATGTACATTCAACCACAATTCCAGGTTATGGTGTATGAGAAAATACACCAATATATGTGTGTGGGTAGCAGCCACACACATCATATCTTTTTATTTTGTAAAGTGAAGTTGGTGTATGTTTTTTTTAACAAAAGTGTCGCAAACTAGTGGAATAACTGTTACTATCTAAATAATTAGTGTCAAAAACTAAGGATTTTATGTTTTTTAGTTTCATTGTTATCAGTTCTGAAAATAATGAAATTTAATTGAATACTATATTTAAAATTAGTAGTAGATAGATTTCTGGTTCCAAGGAGCAATGAAACAATGCTGTAACTTTAAAATTTATTTTATAGTTAAGCTCTGAAGTTGAAATTTCTCTTAAAGTGGCAGAAACCATTGCCTTTACACTGTTAAATTTAGTTTAGATGTGATACTCTGCATATGTTTACTGTGTTAAATAGATACTAACAGAAGAAAAAAGGTATTGTCAACGAAAATTTATACAAAAACTAGGCGCTTAACAGAAAAAATGGTAGAATATTTTTTTAGAGATTCTTTGGTATTCTTTTAATTTTGTTTGAACAATTTTTTGGAATATAACAGTGAAAAACGGCTTTGCGTCACCATTTAACCTATCTAGAAGGGAGGCGAAATCCCTCGCAATGGGACTTTTAGGTGGTTTCTAAAGATGGTAAATCTGACATATAC
This sequence comes from Ericerus pela, assembly GCA_011428145.1. NCBI lineage: Eukaryota > Metazoa > Arthropoda > Insecta > Hemiptera > Coccidae > Ericerus > Ericerus pela. The sequence goes on from WOFM01000224.1 coordinate 321,189, forward strand.
GTACACCAAAATTCATATTCTTCCAATTATTTTTCTTAAGGTATTTTCTAAGTTGATTTGCTCGAACTAATAGTACATAATTATTATGTACACATATACCTAATAGGTACCGCAAAAGTAAGCATTATATAAAAACAATTTCCCTGGGAATTCTGACATTTTCTCCAAGTTTTTGAATTCAACAGTGAATTATTCAGTTATAAACTATGGTAGGCAAGTACCTAACTTTTAATTTATTCTTGGAATTTGACACGTTTTCAGGTATTCCACCAGAACATTTGAACGGTTACAATTACGAAGAATATCCAAAGAATTCAGGTACATATTATCAGTTTACTCCATTCTATCTCGAAAATGATGAACTAAAATTGATTTTGCGACCTCGGAAAATTTTCATTGGATGCTTTTCCATGAAAATTTTTGATTTTTTCTTGGAAAAATTATCGCCTAATGTTATACGCACACTATGGGAATAGAAATGAGAGGGTTGCAGAATTTAATTCGCATAAATGGCATTCATTATATAAAATTCGAAACCTAGATCTCGTTGTCAGAAATCTAGACATAAGGTCCTACTTGATAGACGTTGATAAAAGTTTAACGAATAAAGTTCGAAGGATTTTGAAGGTTTCAATTTGTAGAACGAGAATAAGTGAGTTGAACAAAATTAAGAGACTTGAGAATAATATTTAGACAAATGTGCATCGTATTAATGGCCAGCAAGGGTACATACAATTCTTATTCGAGAATTTGATGCGATCATTTTCTTTATTTAGCTCGTAAATATTCATTCGGAGCAAACATTAATGGCTATTAATGATAATATCCGGAAAAAAACTGATGCATTCACAGCACAAAATTATTTGACACAAAAATGATGACGTTACATAAAGCTCCCTTTTAATTCTGATCCACTCATCTTGAGCAACGCAAAAGTTATTTCAAACAAAAAACATAGAGACCCTCTCAATAATATATTAAGCACAAAGGTACCCTTTTGTAATTCGCCTAAATTCAAAAGGCAAGCGAAAATGTTCAACTTTCATTTATTTTTTAAAACAATCCAATTCGTAGGTTGTTACGCGAATAAATAAGCAGACACAAATTATACGTGCGTAATATTTGTACTCGACACATCAACTAAAACTGTACATAAAAGAAAACTGGTAAACTAGGTACAAACGTACAGTTACAAACTCTTATCGCTAGGCACATTAAAACATGATAAAATTCACGGTTCAACATTCGATTAACTTACATTTACTCAACATCCTCCCCCCCCTGAGGCGGCGGCGTCTCAGGAAGTAAAGGGATCAACTTAATAACAGGTCTACGTTTAATCTTATCTCCTAACTTAACATCAGCCACTCGAGCTACTCCATCTTGGCCATAAATCAAATCTACAATCCGAGCGACGGGCCAAAAAGTAGGCTGACTAGATTCGTCCTTTACAAGTACAACATCCCCTACGCGGGGAATGCGAGTCTCCTTACAGCCTAAAGTGGCCTTTCGCAATGCGACCAGGTACTCAGTTCTCCACACAGTCCAAAATCGCTCAAAAATACTGCGCACTAACCTATAACGAACAGCACGAGTACCGCCGACGACCTCACCGGGCAATTTAGGAACAACAGTTAACGACCTACCAATGCACAAGTGCCCAGGAGTGACGAAACATCCTTCGATCGCATCAGCAGAACAAATCGGTCGAGAATTTAAAACAGCCTCAATTTGGGTAACCAATGTAGTCATTTCAGTAAACGATAACTTCTGAGTACCCACGACCTTTCGAAAATGAGATTTGAACGACTTAACGGCCGCCTCCCATAGGCCACCGAAATTGGGAGCTCTTTGAGGAATGAAATGCCAACCAATACCACGACGACGCAAAACCTTCCAACTCGTTTCTCGACTCGGCTAACAACGCGAATGCGGCCCTTAACTCTCGGTTCGCACCCACGAAATTTGTACCATTATCGCTATACACGTTTGCGCAGATTCCCCGTCTCGCCACAAATCTCGAAAGAGCATCCAAAAAACACTTGGTGGACAAATCCTCCACTACCTCCAAATGACACGCCTTCGTAACCATACAAACAAACACCGCCACGTACGACTTAAAGAACACCTTTCCACGGTTCTTGCTAGGCCCCACTGCTCGAGTGTCGATGGGTCCCGCGAAATCAACGCCTACCTCGACGAACGCAGGCGACGTGTTTACTCTAACAGCGGGCAATTGCCCGACGGGTATTTTGTACTCTAAATTAGCCGCGAAGCGACGACAAGTGACACATTTAAATACGACGGCCCTCACCACGTGGTTTAGACCGCCGAGTACGAAATATTCATAATTTATAAAATTTCTTAAAAATAAACAGTTAGCGTGATAAAATCTTAAGTGACAGTGTTCGACAATGAGCGTTAGCAATCTACATTTCGGCATCACGATTGGGTATTTCACCCGCTCCGATAATTCTGCATTTGACATTCTACTGCGTAGACATATGACTCCGCTTTCATCCACGAAGTGATCGACTCTTTCCAATTTTTTCGCGCCGATTAATTTTTGAGCCATTCGAATCGCTGCTAATTTCGCACTGTCGCATTCGCCCGCAGTTAAATTACCGGAGGCACGAGCTCCTTTTACAAGTTTACAATTACTAATAAACCTTTTCGCGTATGCTAACGTACGTATTAGCCTAGAATAAGTTGAAAATCTTAAAAAGATAGACTCTTCTGATTTCTCGGTGGTAACCGCCATTACCCTTTTCGAACTTCGCTCCTCAGTGAGCGCTTGAACATCGAAAGTTAATTCCGACAAAGCAAAGCTAGGCCTCTTCAAAAAGTCAGGGCCTTCGATAAAACGAGCCAACCCTTCGAATTGCGCCGCTTCAATGCCACGTGAAATGACATCAGCGGCGTTATCCTGTGATTTGACGTGGTTCCACGCCTCGCCAGGTATCCCCTCCAACACCTTCGTAACCCTGTTGGCTACAAACGTGCACCAGTGATGGCCTGGTTTGGCTAGCCACGACAACACGATAGTTGAGTCCGTCCACGCCACCACTTGCGTGCCCTCTTTCAGGCGCAGTGTGGCGCGGACCTTACGAAACAATTCGGCTGCTAACACTGCGCCACACAACTCTAGCCTTGGTAACGACACTTTCTTCACTGGCGCCACTCTCGTTTTCGCGCATAGCAGCCTTAAACCCACTTTGCTTCCATTTTGATGACGCATATAAATAGCGGCCCCGTATGCACGCTCAGAAGCGTCGCAAAATACGTGGAACTCCGCTCCCTTTATTTCCCCGGCGCACCGTGGAATTTTCAATGATGGCAATTCCGCTAACTTGTGACGTAGCGCTAAATATTGGTCTATGATATTTCCTTCTATTAAATCGTCCTAATCGACCTGATCGGCCCAAAGCGACTGTAAAAGGATTTTGAAAGTGATTGTGACTGGTGACACTAACCCCAGAGGGTCAAAGATGCGGGCCACCTCCGATAAAATTTCTCTTTTTGACCAAACTGCTGGCAGCTCTGGAAGACGAGCGTAAAATGCCAGCCTATCCTCCGCGGTTATCCAACGCATGCCAAGCACGCTCACAGCCTGCTCACCAGTCTCAAACTCTAGAGCACCTTGGATACATTCCTTATCTAAACCAACAAGTACCTCCGCCATATTGGAAGCGAACTTTCTCAACGGAAACCCGGCCTTAGCTAGTCCGTGGCGCAGCTCATGCAGCCTTACTCTCGCTTCCTCTACCGAGTCTGCGCCAGTTAACACGTCATCCATGTAGAAGTCACTTCTTAAGACGGCTGCTATCTCTGGCTTCTCGCTGTCGTACTCTTCTGCAAGCTTACTCATACACTTCGTCGCCAAGTACGACGCCGGCTTCGTTCCATAGGTCACTGTATTCAATTCGTAGGTGCGAATGGGCTCGTTCGACCTTTCTCTCCAAAGCACGCACTGCAGACGTCTATGCTTCTTTTTTACTCTCACTTGCCTATACATTTTCTCAATGTCTGCAGTAAACGCTACTCTCTTTTTTCGGAATCTCACCACGATGGAAAAAAGGTCTTCCTGCAAAGCAGGTCCCTTCATCAAGATGTCATTGAGCGAAAGACCCGTCGACGTCGGACATGACGCGTTAAAAACCGCTCTTACTTTCGTCGTCGTACTCGTTTTCTTTCGTACCGCGTGATGAGGCAAGTAGCACCTAAATTCCGACGGGTCTGCAGCTCTCCACGAGCGACATGTGTCCTAGTTGGGCGTACTCGTCCATGAAGGATTTGTACACCTCCCAGTCCTTACCAGTCAACCTGCGCTCTAATGCGCAAAATTGGCGAAACGCTATCTGTCTTGATTCGCCCAATGACTCGATAGGCGCGCACAAAGGAAGCTCTACTTCGAAACTACCATCGGAGCACCGGCTCACCGTCGTCTCAAAATGCTCGTTGCACTTTACCTCTTCGGGAGTCCACGTAGTAGGCACCGGTCCCACCTCCTCCAGCACAAAAAATTTTTGTAACTGGTCTTGGATCGTGAGGTAGCACTTACCCGTCCCCCCCCGAAGCTGCGTGCTAGACGTGCCTATAGCCACCCATCCGAATCTGGTTTCCCTCAAGTAGGGCTCATCGCACAACTTATGCCGCCCAGGCAGCATAAGCTCCTCGAAATGTTCGGCTCCGATTAACAAGTCTACTCGGTTACCACCGTAGCCTACCTCATCGGCGAACTCTTTGACGCGGTCGCTATATAGCGACGTATCGTAGGCTACAAATTCGTCCGCCACCGTAGGCGCTACTAGAAACTCGGCCTCGAAATTATAGCCGTTAAACCTAGACTCGACTCGAAGGCGACAACTTAAATTTAGGCTAAGTGCTCCAGGCACTATCGACTTAATTACCAACTCGGACGAACGTGTGTTACATTTCAACTTTCTTAACAACGATTCGGAAATTAAATTAATTTCGGAACACGAATCTAATAAGGCCCTAACCGATAACAATTCGTTATTTACCTTTCGTATTTTAACAATCGCAGAAGGCAAAAAGGTACCTGATTTTTTGACGTTCGTACAGAATACCTTTTTCGGTTCACCTTTGGACCCTTCTTGATTCTGCTCGTCACCTTTTGCGCTGACACTTTTCTCGTCGTCTACATGTAGGAGAGTGTGGTGACGTCTACTGCACTTACTGCACCTTGGCGCCCGACACGTAAGTACCATATGCCCCTTGGTTAGGCATTGAAAGCACAGCCCCTTTTTCTTGACCATTTCCACTTTCTCGTTGACGGTTTTGGCTGCAAATTTCGGACACTCGATCATCAGGTGTTTTTCTCCGCAGTCGAAACACTTCTTGGCCGTGCTGCTAGCTCCCTGCGCGCCCGCCGTTGTCATTAGCGCCTTCGTTGTTTCGGTGCGTTTGGTTGGTGCTCCCACATTCGCCCCTTTTGTGGACGCCGTTGAGCTGCTCATTGACTCGACCACTCTTACTCGTTCGTGCAGGAAGGCTTCTAATGTTTCGTACTTTGGATATTCTCGCTCTTTGACCGTCGTGATTTCCCAGGCCTTTCTCGTTTCGGGATCTAGTTTTTCTGCCACCAGGTAGGACATCATGTATGGCCACCCGTCTTTGATACCCATTGCGTCGAGGGATTCGATCGCGTCTGACGCGGCGTCTAACAATTTTTGCAGGCCGCTCTCGTTTTTTGCTGCCGGCAATTGCGTGAGTGCTTGCAAATGCCCGCTGATCGTGGCTCGCCTATTCTCATACCTCTTTTTTAATTTCGTCCAAGCTTTTTCAAAATTGCGTTCAGTGAGCTCGAATTTCTTTATCACGTCGGCTGCACCTTTCTGCATAGCTTGCTTGAGGTAGACCATTTTTTCTATATCAGTGTACGTAGCGTCATTCACCACCAGTGACTCAAATACATTTTTAAAGTCGTTCCATTGGCGGTAATCGCCCTCGAATTTGGGTATTTGTATCTCTGGCCTTTTGAGTTTGCGCTCTTGCTTGGTTTCAATGCCAGACGACCTCCTCGCATTACTCGTACTCGGCGGGCGGTCGTCATACGTGGCGATGAAATCCGCCAATATCACTTTCGCGGCTCTCGCGGCGGTCTCAATTTGCGTTCGTTCGTCTTCATGTTTCTGCAGTTCGCTGTCTGCTACCTCCATTTCGATCGTCAACTGTATCTCGGAAAATTCGCTCAATTTCTTTTCCAAATCCGCCCTGTCGATTTTTGCAGCTTCCAGGGCGGATGTTGGTTCGTTCTCGTCGATCTCCATGTTCTCAATTAAATTGCACATTCTACGAATGCTGCGAGCCATTAAATCTCGTTTTCTGATGGTCTTGGCTAACAGTTTCGCCTCAAAATCGTCCGTTGGCATCTCTATCTCGTTTACGGTACGTCTCAATGTTGAAAGCATTCACTGTTCGGCAAGATTTTACAAAAGATAAGCATCGTTTCTTTCGTCGCTGGCACAACCGACACTTTTTCGCCTAACTTTCACTTTCGAGTAGCCTATTTTTTGGGATGGCTAAGCCCCCTCGGACAGCTGTCCGACACTTCACTTTTTTTTTTTTTTTTTTTTTTTTTTTTTTTACTATTAAATCCGGCTCAAGGGACCATTTATGTTACGCGAATAAATAAGCAGACACAAATTATACGTGCGTAATATTTGTACTCGACACATCAACTAAAACTGTACATAAAAGAAAACTGGTAAACTAGGTACAAACGTACAGTTACAAACTCTTATCGCTAGGCACATTAAAACATGATAAAATTCACGGTTCAACATTCGATTAACTTACATTTACTCAACATAGGTACTCGTACTCTTCTATTGACTGTCCCCTTGCATTACTTTCAGTGTTTATTAAAAATACACACTTAATTAGTAAGTATACAACTAGTTTTAACATTCATTAAAAACTAATTTGATTTATCGCCCATCCACCGTCGAGATTGACATTTAAAATAAAGAGTAGAACATGAAGATGTTTAATTTTTTCGTTTGCACCTAACTTATTTTCTTCTTTTCATTTTAACTTTTCCTTTTTACGCCTAACCATTCGTGAAAATTGTATTCGGTATAAGTTAAAAAGAAAGTTCTACAATAAACACAAATTACCCAGGAGTTGCTTTTCATTCAAGTAATTTCCGAGCACTCCGCAACCGAAGGGAAACAACTTCACCATTAAGCTATCAATATTCTGAATTTTGAAGAATAATTATATCGGACAGAGAAGCATACAATGAAAGAAAAACCTGCTAAAAAGTAGTATTTTCGTGAATAAAAACTTTTTTTTTATTCTTCTTTGCACCCTACCTCGGATTATACATGAATTTTTCATTTATGAGATATATTGTGTTTGGTTACAGGATACACCCATTCTGCTTTCGAAAATAAAACAGGTAATTTATTGCCTACGGCGAATAAAAAATCGTAAAAGCTTGCTTCTATTTTTTTTTTTTTTTTTTTAATGTAAATTTGATTTTCTAGTTGGCATGTGATGTAGTAGGTACTATATTTCAGCGTTTTTGTTTTGTTGCTTTTTTTGTTTTTCATTTTTTTTTTTAGCAGTTTTCTAGATTGTGAACTATTGCTAGAGGCAACAATGTTGGTTTGCGTGGTTTAATGTTTCCAAAATCGAATATCAAGTGAGGCATTTGTCAGTTTAATAGGTGAAGTTAGAAAACCATTATTCATTCACTAAAAAGTGCCTTGATACGCGGAGAAAGGTCAAATAGTGGTTTTTAGCTGACTTTTGCGAACCACAATTTACACAAATGCGTTGAAAAATTGAAGTAATTTCTCATTCGTGTTTATGCGACAGCATTAAAAAAAAGGAAAGGTTCTACATGAGTATTGTAAAATAAAACGACAACCGCGGCATTAGAAAGGGATAAGTTAAGGGACTTTTAGAACGAATTTTGTATTAGATTTGCTGAGTATCAGGGGTAGTTATTAAACGATAACCTTTTACTTCGGTTAAATGAACCAACACCAGTTTCTCAGTCCATCTTACAAACATTATCACGGATCGTCTATACATTCCTGTTTTTCAAAGCCTTGTCAGTCCAAATAGCAACATTTTTCTGCAAACATAAAAACGGTTTTAAAAAAATCACAATATTTCTAATAGTATCCATTTTAGGGGCTGTTAAAAGTGTCGATTGAAGCCTGATTCGCCATTTTTGATGATTGACTGCGAGTGAATAGTAGGATTAGGCATCCAAAGCATTTAATGGGTTATCATCAGTTCCTTCCTATAGGAAAAACTATGTGTAACACAGATAATGTGCCAATAGCTAATAGAAATAGATTAGGCATATACAGATTGGATGTACCAATTAAGCAAAGATTTTCAACACCAATACCATTTCTTTGCTTTGATAATTGAAGAACTGTCCCAATCAAGCGGAATCTTCTGTACTTAGGTTCTATTTTAAGGTTATGACCCAGGATGTTGTTACATAGGCACAGAACAGTACTTACCAGAAAAACTTCATTAGTTAGAGATGGTTTTCGAATTAATAAAGCTAGGTTATTCTGAATAAGCTGATAATAATGTTAATAAAAGGAATTCCATCATAATTTTCGATAGGTACTATTAATTTGGCAGATGTAGGCAAATTAAGACGGAAAAAGTGTAAGAAGTAGGCTTGAGAATGAAAGGGCTTTGACTGGTTTAACTAGTCTAACTCGTTTACACTAACAATATAACCAATAGTTTTTGATTTTATGCTTACTCACTCATACTTCAATTAAAAACTTAGACATATCAAATAGGCAATTTCCTAAATTTTCCGCTTAAATCATCAAAAAAATTAACATTTTTGTAATGATAATTTCATATTATTTCCAAAATCGTTTTGGTATAATTCTCACTTTACCAAAACTATTTCAACATACTGTTGTAATCTTGTCATCAATGCAAGTTAAGACTTGTCATATGAGAACACCTATTCTCATTATCAATCAGTTTTCATACTTCATCACATGATTTCATTCATTCCATGAATCTTATTTTGCACTACTCCCAATTCTTTAAATTTTAACATCCACTTTATGTCATACATATATTGTTGTATTGGCTCAATTTTATATAGGCAAGGGTGGTACACAATGGGATATTTTTTGCATCATTAACTCTAGCTTCCCAAATTTTACTCGTATCGAAATTTAAAATATGCCTTTGCAAAGAGCTCATCTTTCTTCACTGATTAAGCTGCTTGATACTCAAAATGTATTAGTATACAATTAGAGAGATATGATTTTAAAAAAGTCAAAAATAATCCAATGTGTACCATGTGTGGAACACAGTGAAACACATATATAAATGATACAAATTACCTACGTAAAAAATATTTTGTAAATGAGAAAAATAATTAAGGGTACATAAATGGACTTCTATTTCAAATCATAATCACAATTTAAGAATACAAATGTTTTTGTGCAAGTTAATAGAATTTCTAAATCATAACAAACTATAAAAAAAAAATTAAATTAAAAACATTTGAATAAAACTTAAAACTGTTAACTAAATTATTAAAATAAATATTTGAATCATAATTTACCTTAATAACTCCAGAAAACCTTCAAAATACCTAACAACTAGTGTTCCACTGTTTATTAATGGGGTTTTATATGAATAGTTCCACTGTGTACCCATACAAGTATTTTCATAAAGTCAATTTCGAGAATACTCTATATGAATATTTTGGGCTGAAATTGTGCAGGTGCACAGAAGAAATATTAACTAAATATGGTTATATAATAACTTGCTTTTTAAAATTTTGTTTGAAATTCTGTATGAACTGAAAAATAATTGTAAAAGTAACTTGAGACATACAAAGACAATAAATTGCTGATAACAAAGGAAGAATGCACGTCTTCTAAACTTTTTTGGTCTGGGGTATGTGTAATGATGACAGTATTTAACCACTATTAGTGGTGTTTTGGACAAAAAAAGCAACAAAAAAAGCAACAAAAAAAAACCAAATTGCTCCTTTTATTTAAAAAGTTCTATTGCGTACCACTCTTCCCTCCGTATATTCTAATAACAAATCACGATGTATATTTCCCATGACTCCACTGTATTTTGCACTTGAACTGGACTCTCAGTTCTTAATTTTAATTCATTCTTAATATTTCTCTTGTAAAATTTAATACACCTTTATATTTTTATGAACTTGTACAATATACGTCGTATAAAAAGTAATATACGTGTTAGGTACTGCTTTGTAACCATTATATGGTTACAATTTTATTCAACAAAACCTAATCTAATTGCAAAATAAAATTGTTTTTTGTTTTGCTTCGTTCCTAGTCTAAATGTTGTGGGTTTCTAGTAGCATTAAATACCCTAGGTAATACAAGTAGGTACTTACTGTCTAATTTCAATCAAGTGAATCATTCATGTACAGTAGGAATGTAATTTTTTTGTATTTTTTACAGTTTATTCTTTCTCTACCTGCGGTTCATTAGGGTCGTACGGACCAACGCAAGAAAATTGCGATCAAGCATATAAAAACTCAACTACAGAAGTAACTGTTCTCAGTGCACCAAATATGGCTGGAATTCAAAAATGGGTCGTACCGGAGACATCATTTTATACGTAAGTTTTTTCATGAAAGCGTTTTTCAAAGATAGTAACTGAAAAAAATGGGGCTAATTTGCCTTTAAATTGCGAAAAATATGAATTTTAATATTTTGCGAATATCAGCACGTTAGCATTTTTGATGTTAAGTTACGCAGGTCTAATATTTTTGTTACCTATTATGCCTTCAACAAATTCGATCGACAGAAATTTTTTTAAATTTTATTCGAATAAAAAAATTACTGTGTGCTACAGAAAATGTTCCAAATTCAGAATTCTTTCGAAAAAAATAGGACAAAATTACCACATTCTATGAACTGATTATTTCTCGATCGGAACTGTGTGCCATAATAATTACGCCACATTTATACTGGCATTAAAACGTTTAAATTTATTTCAGAATAATTGCTAAAGGAGCCAGAGGTGGCAAAGGAGCAGATGCTTTTGGCGAATCAAGATCAGCCATGATTCGTGTGGTCACTGAGCTCCATCGCGGAGAAGAAATTTACATGCTCATTGGCCAAGAGGGGCAAGACGCGTGTCAAAAACTGGTAAACCCAAAATAAATTTTCTATAATTTATAAAATTTCTGTCTCCTTTCATTTCAACGAGGCATTAATTCTTTTGAATTTCCAGTCATTTGACACACCATCCTGCGTCGTCGATTTTCATTTTCGAACAATGGCGAACTTAAAAAGTCTGGTACACAGTTCACTTAATCCTCAGATTAAAGACGGAGGTGGTGGAGGAGGTGGTGGTACTTTTATTTTCAGGGTAAATTAAAAAAATTTTTTATATTAATACAAGTGATTACTATTTTTAAACCATTTCGACTGAAAGAATTACGTGTAAGGCTGATGAATTTCTGTCTCTATTTAAAAGTTACTTGAAGATGTTTGCAAAATGCTGCAAAATATTGTTTGTTTGAGAATTTTCCTGGAGAATTTGAATTGTTTTGGGCAAATTTTTTGTAAGGCTGTGTACAACTATACATGATTACGACATCGACATCGACATATATACCTACAACTGCATAAAATGATCACGTTATAGAATTGCATCCTTTATTATAATACGAGTAATAATTGTGTGTGTGTGTGTGCGTGTGTGTGTGTGTGTGTGTGTGTGCGTGTGTGTGTGTGTGTGTGTGTGTATGTAAACGTGTTATGCAGAACTAGACCGAGGATGTTGCTGAAAATTACAGTATAAAGGTATTTGGGTACGAAAAAATGATCAAGATAGGTCTCAAGTTTGAGAAAATTCGTTGAACAGAGATATATGAGCATCTCTCTATCCATCAGTACCAAGTGGTAACAACGAACGATGAAAAACTGATTAACCCTAAAAGTAACGAATAAGAAAAGTTTTATTAGCGAATTTTTCTGGGCCTAAACTGCATATGACTATTACGATTTATGACAAATGAAATATGAGTTAAATATTGCGATCTTAATTCTCGAGATATACGAATACAATAATACCAAAGGATATACATCATAAATATATAGCTGAAATTCTCCATCCTGATTAAAATTAAAAACATTTATCTTTTTCCACATCCGGGTGAACGAGGTACTGGTTCTTAATTAGTTGACCAGAAGCTTCCTTGTGAACTATGTTGCTGCATATTAGATTGTGAAACTATATGGTACTATAAGATCGTACCAGAAATGGTTGATTCTATCCTAGTGAAAAAGCTGAGTTAAAAATTAATCAATTGCAAGAAATTATCTCTCATTAGATAGTTTAGTAGCCTCATGAATGAAGGGTCGTTGTTTTTGACTTGAATAATGATAATTTGGGGATGCAGTGGTTATACATTGCAACCAATGTTTTAATCTTTAAAGCACACTAAAAAAAAAATAATTAATTTTAGTCATAAATTGTAGGTGCATAGATATTTTAGTGTCACTAAGGCAACGGAAAAATCAAAAATTCAAGTAACCTGAAAAAATAAAATTTTTTCCCATGTACAAAACTTCATTAAACTTCAACGAATATTTTATTTGATTCAAATACCCAAAATCTTGTGAAAATTTACGCTAGCTTTAGTCAAGTGCAATTACTCAAAAGAAACTTAAAATACTTGGAACAAACTCTCCATTTATTTGATAATTTTCTTAGAAGCTTTTTCAACATTTGAACAAATTTTCTTACATCTCTTAGCTTTCTTTGAAACCATAAATTTAAAAAAAATAAATTATTATAACTCAAATATTATACATACCTAGGTATACTTAGTGCTTGAATAATGGTTTACCAGGTAAAATAGTACCATTAAGCAAAACTAATGACTTTCCTATTTGATAAACATACTATACATGTGGATCTAATGAAAGTTTTATAACAGATGATTGGAGGAGAGGTACAACCAATATTAGTAGCTGCTGGCGGTGGCGGACTTGCTCATGGACCTTTCGTTGACGATGGCAGACAACATGGAAAAGGATTAAACGCTTCTTTGCCAAACGTCACAGCACCGGTCATCGGAAAAAATCCAGCTGGTACACCATACTCTATGAAATTTGCTTCGCAATATGGTGAAGGATCATTTTCCTAATTAGCCTCAGTCAAAGTGTCTGTTCATCTTAGAAACAAGGATGATAAGTACAGCATTTTTCGTTTTCGTGAAAGCTTACAACAATAGCCTAATTAATTTTTTTGTAGGATGCAAAATTCTTGGACTATTTTAATTCAACTGAAACATATTAGGCGAAAGTAGGTGAGTACTGTTTACCTACTAAGAGTAAAAAAATTTCATGGATTTCTTCCGATTGTTTTAAACTGAATTGTATAGCAGAAAAGAAAAGAGTAATAAATCGGCGTCACGTAGGTACCTATCTACAAAATTGTGAACTCAAGTGTTTACTTTTCTTTGCCATCGGGATTCTCCATTATTTAGAATTTGAGATTACTAGGTAATGAGAATAGCTTTTATTATTTTATTAGCTGTATAACCTGCCCTTTGGGCGGTTGTAAAGAACTATCATTCAACAGAACTGGTTCAAAACTTCAACTTTTAATGAAAATATTTTAACCTGATTACAGCTCCTAGTTTTTTGAATTTAATACAGCTCTAAAGGAGAACTGAGAACTAATTTTAAAAGCACAGGAACAGAACCAATATTTTTTGCGATAGCTTTAAAAATTAATCACAGCACTAACTTATTTTAGTTTCTATTTATCAGTTCTAACAAAAATGTAAAACCCTTAAATAGAACTGAGGACCAATAGTCATACTGAAGGGGTAGTTACAGAACTAAAAATTTTAATGAAAACTCTCGAACCTAATTACATGTCTCAGTGTTTTCAGTTTGACTTTTCAGAACTGCCACTAAACTAAAACCCTTCAGAAGATCTAACAAATAACATTCAAACAGAACAGATCTAAAAATAAAACTTTTAGTGAAAATATTTGAACTTGATTACAGCTCTCAGAGTTTTTGAGTTTTTATTTTTCAGAAATGACAATATAACCATGAAAGTGAATTGAGAATTCACTTTCAAAATAAGAGGTCCGGACTGAAAAGCATTGGAGAAAAATATTGTACAAATGGCAGTTTTCAGAATGGAGATTCAAAACGAAACTTCTCAGAAATTATCTATGTATGCGTACCTACATGGGGCCAAAATTTTGTGAAAATTTGTCAAGTCGGAGGAGCGGTAGCTATGCTACGACAAAAAAAAATCTCATTCAATTTATATTAGATAACTATAGAAGGTTTTGTTTGATCCGACAAAAAAAATTCAGCAATTTCAAATAGCCTTTTTACCTATATATTTTTTTTTCTTGAAATTAGCAATAGAATCTGGCAAAATGCAGCACTTAAACTTTGAAGTTTTGAGTTGTCACATCAGCGAACTTTGAAGAGACTGAGAAGTAACTTTCACTAAATTATTCGGTGAAAATTTTCTGACTTCATTAAAGCTCTCAGTTGATCCAGCTTTCATTTATCACAGTTTGACACTGAACTGAAACCATCAATACGAAATGAAAACTAACTTTGAAAATAACATGTTCCAAACTGAAATTTTCGAACTCAATTACACCTCTCAGAATGGGGATTTTAAAATAAAACTTAACAGAAACTATCTAACGATATTTACTAACGTCAGATAAAAATATTGAGAAAATCTATCATGTTGGAGAAATGTGATGCTGCGACAAGAAAAAGCAACTTCAATTTATGCGATACTTATAGATGTATATAGATGACTGTTAAATTAGCATACATCTCTTAATACGACAAGAATCAATGTTATCTTCCAGAACAAAAAGACTTCATGAAAATAATGCAGTGCCTACCTGAAAATAATTTTTCATCCCAAAATTATTTGGAAAGCTACATATAGGTACAATTCGGAATTTGACAAATGCATTTCTCTTATATTTTATAAAAGAGTTTTGAAAGGTTTCCATAAAATAAAATTTACTATACTTGAACCAGCCATACAAATTTTCAATTACGTAATTTCGTACCCGTATTAAATACAGCGTGTCCAAAAATATTCTTCCAAGTCAAATGGGTCTGGCAGAACTCATGGAGAGAAGCAAAAAAGTTCCTATAAATGGGCTTTGAAATTGGTTGTTTCAGAAATACAAGGCTTTCAAATTTAAAAAATTTTCATAGTTAAATCAAATGAGGAAGTTGAAAAAATTCTTCAAATTTGATTTTCGATGAGTGCATCTTATTTCACTTATCAAGTATATTAAGAAAAGTTCTTTTGACCAGTTCCCTGACTTCAATACGTACAAAACTAAATTTATTTGAAATCGGAAGAAATTTGTTGAAATTTCAGAATGTCCAATGTTCATTTTTTTAAATTCTGAAAAAAAAAAATTCCGCTGCCTGGATTCGAACTCGCAACCTTTGTGCAATATGAACTGCCATCTATTGTAAATTTATGAATATACAACCTATTCGACGTACGCATATGAAAACCTGTATCTCTGAAACAACAATGTTGAAAAAACAGGATATGGCTTTTTGCTCCATTCGATGAGTTCTACAAGACCTATCTGGCTTGAAATATGATTTTTGAACGCCCTGTATATGCAGCAAAAATTTTGTAAATACTCGTAATTCATATTAGGTACCTTTCCTATATAGTTAATGTCGCCTTATGAGCACTACTTTTTTTTGTGCATAACACTAATAAAACCAGGATTTATTATTTTTTTCCCTCTGTGATAATGTTATAATCAGAAAACGTCGACTCATAGCCCACACGTATTGTGTATTATTCTCATCTTCCTGCTAAATTCTTAGTAACTATGTAAAAACAAACATGTTATTTATGTTTATCATTCAACAGAAGTTGGAAAACAAAACAAAAACAATCTTAGAATTAAAAGAGAATTTTTTTTTTTTTTTACAAAAAACGGAAAGATGATTTTAAAAAACGATAACCAATAGAAATGAAAACAAAACTTTTTATTTAGTTTTCCTCTTGTAAAAAATTTGAAATTTTGGATTTAAATACGTTTACTTGCAATCTATTTTATAAAATTCACAAATTACAAGTAGGATACAAACGTTTTCATCATTCTATCTAGCGAAGAATGATTAATTTGAAAAATTAATTAACGGATTATGTAATAATATTGATTATTTTGAGATCTAATCAATTATTATTTCCAAAGTTATTCGTTTGGCATTTAGGCGGTTTTTCACTGATAAGTAATAACATCAACATAGCTTTTTGACTTTTGAGTGATGGGCGACTATAATTGGAAATAATCGATTACTTAATCGATTTTTGACAGTAATTGATTATTTTAAGATGAGTCGACCAATGGGTTATAATTAATTATTTAAAACTAGCTAACACGTTCCTCGAAAATCAAGCATTTTTAGCAGACTTGAAGATGCAAGTTTATTTATATCATTATAATACAATATGATGAAAACAAAATAAATTTGTTGAAAATTGAACTAGCAAGCATGAACAGTATTAAGATTAATTTAACATTAAATAGATAGGTATATTATATTATAAACGCTCCTGGTATTTAAAAAAAAAGAAATTATATATGTATATATACACAGAATACGAACGATTAACATGTCAATGTTTAAACGTCAGATATTGTTATTAACTAATTGTAATATCAATAAATGACGAATAGGTGGTCAATAAACATACGATCTCAGTGGCGCCAACTTGAGAATTATTATTTAGGGGAAGAGGCTGAAGATAAAACATAAAAATCTCTCGGTTCATATTTAACCAGGAGCCAACGTACCTATTATCTATCTACGTATATTTTTACATACCTATATACATACTTAAATTCACAGAATTATCGTAGGGGGGGGGGTTAAACTCTAAATAGGCGCCTACGGATATTCTCCTGACGTCAATTTCATTTTTTATTTCCTTACTCTCGACTACTCTATACATTATAGTGACGTGAACCATTATTATGTGGCGACAAAAGACAAATGTGACTGGCTGATTAGGATAATGATTCGATTCATTTAAAATCAAAGCTGGTCGTTAATGGAACAACGCGAACACTTCTGCTTGGTACCGTTTAAGGTGCTGGCGGCGGTTGGAGTTCTGGTAATTATTCCAGTTGCAATTCGTCGGGTAAATCATTGCTGGAAGGTGGTGTCGGTGGTAGGCCCTGTTACGTCTCATCAGATCAGATGAAAGGTATGGGTGGCTTTGGTGGCGGCGGAGGAGGATGTGTCGCCGGCGGAGGTGGCGGTGGATTTACAGGTGAGGTTGGACGATGGTCATAACAATGGCTACCGGTCAGCTAATCCATCGCAGGTTACACCGTGTTAATGTTTACGTGTTTGAAACGTGGCAGGCGGTAGAGCTTGGTCCGACAGCTCGGTGAATGGCGAAGGAGGTTGGTCCATGATGGCGGATGACCTACAGCACAAAGAAGTGAAAGCGAAATTCCATTATGGTCCTGGATCGGTGTCGATAATACCGGCGGTGAAGGGCTGCGACTGTGACCATAAATGTGTGGCAATGGACGAGGCCCGTTCTAAAGTGCACTGCGTTTGCGCGTCAAGCTCGTGGACATTGGGTGTAGACTTGAAAAAATGTTCTCGTAAGTGAAGTCAGATACGAGTTTATATCGTCGCGGTGGGAAGGAAAAAGGCCGAATACACCACAAGGCTTGTACTTAGTCTAACGAAAAGTTGTTGGTCACAAACATTTCACACCAACCGTAGTGAGAGAAAATTTTCACTCCACCTATTTTCGTAAAGGATAGGCAGGTACCTACTCGAAAGAAGTGCCCTTGATCGGAGTGAAATTTTCAGGATTTAGAGTTGAGTGATTTAAACGTGGTGGAAGATTGCCCTCTGATCTGAAAAAAAAACAAAAAACAAACGAATACCTGCTTGAGCGATATTGTTTAAATGTACCTGTATAATACGTGTAACCGAACTGCTTTTGCACGCGCGTAAGTTGCTAAATTTGCTAATTATTAACAAAATAATGCGTTTTTAGGAGGGTGTCACAGATTTTGGATTGTCAATCCGTCATAAGTACTTTAATTGAAGTTTTAGGCAGAAAATGATGCACCTTTTGATCATTTAGTACTGGATGCCAAAATAAACACCATTATTCACCTAAAGCCCTAGAATGGACATGAGTTTCACTCCATTTCACTGGATTCACAACAACGTATTAATTTACATAACTTTAAATTCGCAGGAGCAACAGACTGAAAACAGACGAAAAAAGGCTAACTGCGATTGCTTAGAAAATCATGTCCATTTTAGACCTTTAGAATGATGGAACGGTTCGTTAACTTTGGTGAGATAGGGCAACTGGGTATCCAGTACTAAATGATCGAAGTTTGTACCTTCATTGATACTTTAGGTCTGATTGTTTATATCAAATATGCTAAGAAAAACAGAATCCCTGATCAACAGAAAATGCTATTTAGGTGAAATTTGGTTATTTTATCTTAAACCAACTTGGTCTGACGTTTAATGTGTAAAGTATCTGACGAAATCTTTCAAACATTAATACGATCTGGTAGGTACCCATACCTGATTAAATGCCTCAATCCGATGGAAATCTGAAAGTGATCTATTATAGAAGTGAAGGTAATGTGACTGACTGAATTTTAATAATCCATATTTATCGATCAGAGATAGTTTTCTCCACTTTTGAAGAAAAACTCCCTAAACTCTCTTCATTATGAGATTAAACTGTACCTACTTAGGTAGGCTACACAAAAAGTGGTTAGTGTCTGAGCATGTCGTATGAAGTCGACACAGAAATATCACTAAAATTTGTAATTACAAGATATCCTACTTTTCGTTGACTTCCAGACAGATTTCTACAAGGATATTTTAGGATAAAAATTTATGTTATCTATAAATCAATTTAATATTTATTTACAGATACCCTAGTGAATGATGCATCAGCAAATTCCATGTCAGGGCACTGGGCAGGAATTGTATTCAGCGGATGTGTCTGCATCGTGCTCACCTTTTGTATTGTATTACTGCGTACGTAAATTATTCGTCAACATTATTTCTTATACAGGGTGTCCCAGTTTTTCTTCCTATCGTAAAGATATGATAGAATTCGTTCGGATAAAAACAAAATTCGCTTCACGGATGCTCTCTCTTCAAAATTGGCCGAGTTATAGGTCAGTGAAATAGATGAAAAGACAAATTTCAGAAAAATTTAAAAAATTTTAAAGTCCTTCATCGACCTTAATTGAGTTAAAATTACACTCAAACGTTTGAAACAGGAGAAAAAACATGTGTGTAATACAAATTGCATAGCGCACATGGGAAGGCAGTTGCGTAAAAACATGTCTCTGTGGAACTGCCTTTCAGCGTGCGCTACGCGTCTTTTTCATACGAATACTTCTTTGTTTCTGTTTCTGACGATTGAACGCAATTTTGACTCAAGATGAATAATCAGAAATCTTCCAATTTTTTTTATTTTTCTGAAATTTGCCCTTTCATTTTTTTCGCTGGCCTATAATTCGGCCAATTTTGAAGCGAGAGCATAATATATGAAGAGAAACTTTGATTTTTGTCTGAACGAGTTCCATCGTACCCTTACGAGATAAAAGATAAACTGGACACTCTGTATACCTATATGCTAGGTACCTACAATAACTAGACAAAGCTTGCGCAATAGACCGATGTCGTTGATCATTGATCATTTTGGTTTGCAGTTCGACGTTGTCAGGAACAGCAGCAATTGTTAACCGGTCGTAAAGTATGCGGCCCAGGAATGCAGCTAAATCCTTTGAACATGGCTCCGCAGAGTGTAAGACTAACTGAATATAATCCTAATTATGAATTCGGTGGAGCTACATATACGCTTCGAGATTTGAAGGAGATTCCACGAGAGAAAATACAACTAGTAAAGTAAGATGCCACGAAATATTATCGATTAATTGATAAGTTCGTAATACTAGAAAATCTCTGGTTTCGTAATAATTTATTTATCATTACTTGGTGAAGACCGCTGGGCTGTGGCGCCTTCGGAGATGTTTATCAAGGTCTACTCAAGAATCGAGATAACGACTCAGTCGATTTAGCAGTTGCCGTTAAGGTGAGAGCTTGTATAATTACGCTTTTACGGATGTCAGAAGTATTGAAAAATCTTTATTCCTACATTTTCCTCTCCAGAGTAAAGGTCTTACCTACCTATTTTAATTTCTTGCCCATTTGTTTCTTCTGTGTTTTTTAGATTCTGCCAGCATTGTCTTCAAATCAGGCAGAAAGTGATTTTTTCATGGAAGCAATAATCATGAGCAAATTTAACCATCCAAATATCGTTCATTTCATCGGTGCCTGCTTTGACACGCATCCACGTTACATTATTCTTGAACTGTTAGCGGGAGGAGACTTGAAGAATTTTCTGCGAGAAAATCGACCCAAAGTCGTAAGTACTTTTCCTGAAAATTTACGTATTTTCCGCGAAGATAACGGTCTTTAAAATCTCTATCGGTTGACCAAATTTGATAGTCGATGGTTCCATTGCCTCTCCTCTGTCTAATTCGCCGTTGGATTTTAGATCCATCGATAAAAACAATAATATCATTAATTATAATAATAAACTTCATATTTATAAAAAACAATCCAATTTTAATTATAAATATAATTTTATTTATTATTACAATAATAATTATAAATAATTTAATAATAATTGTGGAATACCTTACGTCGTGGAAAGTAAAACCAACAAAGAAGGTGTTCAACAGAACAATTTGCGTGTTTATGTCAATATACCAGAAAGGTATGAGGGAGCCAAGACCTTGGCAAACACTGGCGATTTGGTCTATGATTTTCTGGTCTTATATAGCCAGCTCCCTACACGCACACATACACACCTATGTAACATTTACATAGGTATAGTGTAGATAATTTATTTGTACTTTACGGTTGTCATGGCAATGGTAAGGTACGGAGAATGCATCTTTGTATCGGTCTGTGACATCGCCGAGATCGTTATCTATCGATTCGTCATGGTCCGAGATTTGTAACTTGTCTATCTGCAAAAATAGACAAGTACAAACGAACATACATTTTGTGTTTGGTGCAAGGCACGAATAATTGTCACCGAAGGTGACAACTGTCGTTGATAGGCCGAGCCTATTTCCTCATACGAGTAATGGTTTAATCCCCACAATAATAAAAAATAATTTAATTATATTTATATTTTTAATATTAATTATAACTAGAATAATAATTCTAATAATTTATATTACAATAAACATTTGTAGAAATAAATATAAACCAAACAAAATAATTAATATAATAACTATTGTAATAATTATATTTTAAATTAGACTACATTTAGACCAATTTTCGGTACCTTCGGAAATGGGCAAGTAGCTTCATCAAAACGAAACTGATATTTACTTTTGACTGATCTTATTTCCATTGAATTTCTTCTAATTTTAAATTCAAAAGAGAAAAATTGCGGTTGTTATTTAAAAAAACCAAGTAAAGTTCTATTTTTGCTATTTTCAGGATTGCGAATAATTTCCAGTGAAATTGGTAATTCAAAATTCACGATATAAATTAAGGCGAGTTACATTAAACAACTTTTTCCATCTTCAGAAAGAGGGTTTAAAATGACGTGGGTGTAATAAATACGAACCACCCTCCACACTTTGTCATTGAGAATGTTTGAATGAAATATTTTAAATCGTGTATGGACTGCTTAAACTGATAAGAAAGTAAGACAACACCATCTAGGGTGCAAAAGATGCATATAATATGTACTTTGATTGGTTAGTCACAAACGAATAACTGATAATAACCAATGAGAACTGAGAATTTCATTTATATGCGCTTTTTGCACCTAAGACTTTCCCTTCCTTGTCGCGGCAGATGATTTCTTCACTTTTGTTGTTCTACCTCCTAGCAGTTTGAGCAATCCGTATGTAGTAATATACAGTCAAAGATTGTAATCCTGTGAAAGTATTTTGTTTCGGTTTCATAACAGGAAATTAACATATTGAATCTTTGTGCACTTGGCAAAGTTTACCTCAAATGGATTTCATTGTTTACTTTTTCTGTTCATCATTCGAATAAAATTATAACAAGAAATCAATTTTGGGGTTTATTTTTTAAAGTTTTGGTGGAGGAAAATGCAGTTGAGAGCGACGTAAGATTCATCACCATTAATTCATTATTAAAAGGAGAAAAAATTCCATAAAATTCACAAAAGTAACATTGGTTTTTAAGTTAAGTGCCTCTAAAAAAGGTATAAAAGAAGAATCTGATGAAAGGGACGAACGTGAAATCAATGTGAATCAGTAGGAGATCTCATAAAATGCTATACAAAAAGCGCACTTTAGTGCCTAAGTGGTTTGAATAATTCAATGAGTTACACGTTTCTATTTTTTCCAGCTGGTAACACTGTATAATTTATTGTTTCCACCAAAATAACAATTCTTTTTTTTTAGAACTTGGTGGATGTTTGTTGAATGCGGTCGAATACACACGCAGGGGGCGTAACCATGGTTCCTTCAAGAGGAGTCAACAAATTATTTGATGACTTTTTTTTTTGCTCCTCACTTTTGAAATTTAAAAAATATGAGAAATTTAACATGTATAGAAACAGCTTTCCAATATTTATTACAAATATCTTTTGCAAATTTTTAAAGTGATAAGCAAAAAAAAAAAAAGTTAGGTCATGGTGGCAATTGCCCCCTTGGCTAACCCTTATACACATACAAACTAAAAAAAATTTTTTTTTCTCTCTTTCACACCAATATTTGAATCGAGATATCAAGACTTTTACTCCAAAATTTGTGCTGGCCACCTTCATCTTTCGATTTTTACCCTCGTTGTGAAAATAGAAATGTGTACCACATTAAAAACAAATGACTCTACACAAACGAGGCATTCATTATGTGCCATCGCATCGGTTATCCAGTTTTGAAATTACTAGCACCGTGTCGATGACAACACTGATATCAAAAATGTTATCCATTCGAAAATTCAAAATCTCAAATAATTCTTTTATCGTAGCTACTTAATGAAGATAATTGATTTCATTTTCACATTTAATCCTCATCTTATTTCCAATTCTTGACTATTCTAGGATAAGCCATCTGCCCTAACGATGAGAGATCTCTTACAATGTGCAATTGACGTAGCCAAAGGTTGTCAATATCTCGAAGAACTGCATTTCATCCACCGAGATATTGCAGCCAGGAACTGTTTGCTAACGTCACGCGGTCCTGGGAGAGTAGTCAAAATTGCAGATTTTGGAATGTCACGAGATATTTATAGGTCAGTCGGTATACCGCTTATTTTCTTCAGAAAACCTTTCAAAATACGAATAAATTAATCTAAAAACGTATGTGTTTCTGGTAAAGATCTGATTACTATAAGAAAGGTGGAAAAGCCATGTTACCCATTAAATGGATGCCACCAGAGGCATTTTTAGATGGAATATTTTCCTCAAAAACGGACGTTTGGTAAGTACGATGCATACCAATAAAATTTTTCTTTTCCATTTCTTTGTTTCTGGACTAAACAAACGTTTCACAATGAAACGACCATTGGACAGGTCCAGTTAACTGAGTAAAGTTGAAATAAAGTTACCTGCGTACAGTTTTCGATAAAATGCTGACAAGCATCTAACCACATTATTTATCTGTACAGGTCCTTCGGTGTACTACTATGGGAGGTGATGTCTTTAGGATTTATCCCATACACTGGGATTCGTAATCGAGAGGTGATGATGTTTGTAGCTCGAGGAGCACGACTCGGAGCTCCAGCTAATTGCCCGCCTCCGGTTTTCTCGATAATGGGAATGTGCTGGAGTCATGTTCCCGAAGAACGGCCTACATTTGCTACAATTGTAGAACGATTAGGTTACTGTATTCAGGTGAAAATAATGCTTCTATTTTCAGATACTTTTTAATACGTACCTATGGCATAAAGTTAATCTTCGAATCGCACCATGTTTAGGATCCGACCATAGTAAATACACAGTTACCCGTGTACAAAGGTCCTCTTCCTTCAGAACTGGACAAAACGCTCATGAGACCAAAGTCAGAAGAGGATTACGTGCAAACCGATTATATGATACCCATTATGCCAGATACACCCGTCGAGTGGACTGACAAAGGACTTGACGTACTTCATAAGTAATACATTGCAATACAATATTTATTTTATACTTATATTAGTTTTCTAATTTGCATTCAGACGGAAATTTGATTTTTCGTCAGGGTGGCTAACCTTTGAAACGTATCTAGAGATATAGGAATTTTAGGTTGCTCTGAAAAATCTCTTTTTTCTTTTCAAATGGAGTTTTTCACCCATTTCTAAGGATTATTACTTTTTTTTTTTTTAATGGTTTCATAATGCGGTGAAGTACTTACATTCCTTTCTGTCGATTTAAATTTTTCATAATACTTGATTGGTAGTTGGGTATCATAATTTAGGAATGATATTGGCTGGTCAGCTACTTCGTTATTTGCAAAACCTGGTACCAAAATGTAACAGGCTAAATTATTAAAAAACTCTAACGTAGCAGCAGCTCCGTGAGAAAAAATATGTTTTCAAAAAATGTAAAATTAGGTAGCCGCTAAAAAGTTATTAATAAATCGTAATAAATATTTGTTCCGAATTACGTTCCTATTAATCCAAAATTAGGCATTTTATAGGCGATAAAGAAACGGAAATAGTGTTACCGGAAGGGCCGTGCAAACGATCCGCACCAAAATTTATAGCAAGTTTTAATGTTTGTTAAAAATTTCGTAGTTATTGATCGAAAATTGATAATTTTATGGCCAAAAAAGGAACGAAAATAACCATACCGGAAGTACCGTACCGCCAATCCGGAACCAAAATTTATATCAAGTTATATATCATAGTAAATTTTTTTTTTAATTTCGTAACTATTGGTCGAAAATTAAACATTTTATAGCCAAAACAAAAACGAAAATAGCTATATCGGAAGTACCGTACGGCCGATCCACAACAAAATCAATTGGTCAAGTTCTTGGCTCAGTACTAATGTTCATTCCAAATTTCGTGCTTATCGGTTGAAAATTGCGACCTATATCGTGGTAATCAGAAATTGGCTATAATTATGAATTTGAGTTATTGGCGCCAAAATTTTCCTTGGGTTATGAAACGAAAAATGTACCTACCCTCACCCCTAGGTGGTTGCATGACACCAAGATTAATAAGTAGATTTTCAATAGAAAACCTATTTAAAAATCAATATGTCTATTTTTTGTTAGGTACTTTTATAGAACTGTTAAAAGAAAATGGAACAGAAACCATATTGTGGCGACCGCCACACTATACGTCGGCACATAACAATACTCACTCCCTCGATCACCGTCACCCGGCACCGTGGCCGAGTGAGTACGGTGCTGCCTTTTGTGGCGGTGAGCGAGGGAGGTTTTTAGGTGTTTGGCTGGTACGGGTTCGAATCCCCGTACCGCCTGAACACCTAAAGTGGTGACCCCGACGTGATCCGGGAGATGGAATATTCATGCCATCTCTCGGACACTAGGCGAATTACCGACTGTACTGTGGTGCGTCACACCGCCGGTTCTCTGCGTGACGGCGCTGGTGGATGTATGCCACGGAGCGGTGATGTATGGGCGGGGCATCACCACGTTCTGGTGTACGTCCCTACCTAGGCGCCTCCGTATGGGAATTCGTATTACGCTCCGCTATACTGGGGGGGAGTGGTGTGGCGACCGCCACACTATACGTCGGCACATAACAATACTCACTCCCTCGATCACCGTCACCCGGCACCGTGGCCGAGTGAGTATGGTGCTGCCTTTTGTGGCGGTGAGCGAGGGAGGTTTTTAGGTGTTCGGCCGGTACGGGTTCGAATCCCCGTACCGCCTGAACACCTAAACATATTATTCCTACTTTTCTGGAAGTGAAACAGAGCTGAATGAATATTATTTTTATTTTCATTCATTGAAAAAAAAAGAAGAAAAAAAAAGATTTTTTGTTGTCATTAGGTCATGTCTTGTATATTTTTTCAATAAGTTTAGGAAATTTATGTGAAATTTAAGTATGTTCATTCAAATTCATTTGTAACCCTGGTTTTTACAGATTGAAGGATTATCTCAAAATCTGAATGTGGCTTTTAATAGAATTATCTAAGAAAAAAATTAATTACTCGTTTAAATGACCTATGAAAAAACTTGCGAAGTACAATCCCAGCTTCCATAGAATTTTATAGAGATATCTTCTTGAATAAAAAAAAGGGATTTATTGGCACCAAAAAATGTAAAATTTGGCGCAATATTGGGCATTTATGGGAAGTCAGATTGAAAAAATGCTAAATTTGAATAACAGTCATGTAAATTACCAATAAATGTTTTTCCACATTTTCTTGTGTAGATAATACAATGTCATCTATCACTCAAAATATGTAGGTATTTATATTCAGAAAAAGAATGTTATACAACCATTAGACGTATACGCACTTAATATTACAGGGTCTCGAAAAACATCGGTATAAATTAAACTATCAGTTCGATCATTCAATTTATGTAAAAGTAAAAAGCCTGAATTTCTTGAGAAACAGTCACTCTTCCTATTTAAAATGATCCCTTTAGATCCTTGAATATTGTTAATGGTGTAACTGAACTTATCAACTGCATCTCTGGTAGGTATGGCGGAGCAATCAGAGTATGCTATATGTTAAACAAACTTAAAATGGATTTTGTAATAGTATGATTTTATTTTAAAAAATGCAGCTTTTTATTAAAATTTGGAAATTTGGCACTTTTTCAGAATTCATTCCATTTTTGTCAATTTTGTGCAAATAAAACTTCATTCTAAGGTCCGCTACAATATGAATCATACTTCCTTTTTATCAATTATTGTCCAGCTGTTAGTAAAATGAGTTTATGATTGCCGAGGAATAATTTTCTCTAATTATAACGTTATCACTTCAACAACTTTTTCTTTCTTACAACTGTAGGGAAAAATTATGATTATAACATAAGATAGTTTTAGCTTATCAGGGTTGTAGGTGACTTCGCCCAAGTACATGGAAATATTATTTTCAAGTTGCATGCAGCCAACCTGACTTACTGCTTTCTCATGGTGAAGCCCTAAAGACATGAGTCCGGTAATACGCCACTTTGTATTCCACAGCTCATAAAATGAATCATCGTTATTGATATTAAATTTTGGAAATGATGATAGTTTAAATACTTTCCTCAATTTTACCAAGGTTTTTTTAACGTACATTTTCTTTAGAAAATCTGCTTATTATTCCTGGTGCGGTATTAGCCTCTAGATTTGGGAATGGGTACTTTTTTTGTTAAGGGCAGCGCCATTTCTTGGAAGAACATGTCAGCCCGACAGTACACCTGATCTACACCTCACAATGTGATGGTGTTGAGCGCACTAGCGGTGAAAGAGGTAGCGTGTACAAGGTGCAATGTGGGGATGTATTGAGGGCCGACATCTACCACTCCCTTATAAACACCTACCATCCTGTTAGTAGCTTTGCCTCTATCGACTCATACTGCACACTGCTGTACTGGGGGAGTAGTGTGGCAACACATATCAGCGGAGTATACTCTCGTCATCATCACCCGGCGCCATGGCCGTGTGTATATGGTAGCCGTATTTTGGTGATGGTGACGATTGAGGTAGGTATTCCTGTTGGTCGATGGTTTGTATCCCCGGGCCAGCAGGAAACCTACAACTTTATTATATTTCTTTGATTTTATTTGAAGTTATATGATTATTTATCATACTTTATCATCATAATTAATTTTTCATTTCAAGAAATAGCTAAAGCTTTTAAATTTCACGTTGTATAATATTTTGTCACCAGCTGACAAACTTCATACAATCATAACATACCAATAATGCACATAAAATTACACACAATTTATGTGACCATCGAAATCCTTAATTCTTTTTCTCAAAAACCTACTTTTTCTAGTGGGGCTTGCTGCGCTAGAGTTTTTATTGTTAACTTGATAATGTACTTTCTTCTAACAAATTGATGGGAAAAAGAAACAAGCTTCTTATTATACACAAGCTTATCCTAACAGCCTATACAAGAGAAACTTGTTTGTAGAGAGCTGAAATTTTGCTGATACATTGACACAGAAAGCTAAAAATTCTATGAAAATTTGGCTGAATTTGTACAGTCAGTTCTTGGGATATTGCAGAAAGTTTGTTTTGATTGTGTGAATAAAACTCTGGAATACAAAATGACATAATGACGTATCGCCGTACCTACATCTACCTTCAGGGCTCTACTCACAGTAAGCACGGGTAGTTAGATAAACGTTTGTTGTGGGTATAGGTTAAGACCCATAACCAGTTGGGAAGAAAATGGGGCCACTGCTCAGGCTGATATCTTGAGATTTTGAGGGCAAAATGCGAAGATGCAAAATGTTGACGATTATGAGAGACACAAAACATTATTTTCAATAATTTAATGTGGGAAAGGTTTAGAAGAGGATCATTTCAGAATTATCGTAAATGCCAAGGATGTAGATAGCTCGATCATAAGGAGGGGGTCTAAATTTTTTCAACCGTCCCTTTTGATCCCACCCCCACCGCAATACCATCATCACCAAAAAACTAACGCTTTTATTTTAGGACGAGCTTTTATTTTGAACTAATTTGAGGTCCAGACTCCAAGGGCCTTCCTGCTTATCTATGCAATTGTTAAAATGGATTAATCGTTAGGATGTTTTCCATCTTTTCCTGGACAATTTTTGGTTTAATTATGATTCATTGCTCATGTTTCCTGTATGTCGTGTGTATACTCGGATAATTTTATAATTTTGTCACCTTTTCTTTCTCACAGGTATGTAGTTGAAGATGATAAACCTACATTATCGTTACCTGTGGATGAAACCAGCAGTACAAACTCATCGAATTCAAATATAGCGCCGCCACAAAATTCCATGCAAAAACTCAATTCTTTGCAGCCAAATTCAACCAGTAAGTCGAATTCTCAAACGCAACTTAATTTGAACTGCAAAAGTGAAAGTAACTCAGTGATGGAGGACTCTAAAAACAAACCTTTTGTTTTGAGCGGTCAGTTTGTAAAAGATCCACAAATAACTTGATAAAACCATTTACGCACTTATTTGTACAACTCCTCTACTTTTTGTTTGATGTCACATTTTGTTTTCCATAAATTAAAGCCATGAATTTTTTTTTTTTTGTGGTTTTCATGGCGTGTAAAAAGGCATAAAAGTAGTTCAATATTTTAGGCCTAATTTTTTCTTTCCGATTTTTGTTTACCATTTTAATTTTTGTAATACATTCCAGAGGATGTGAACTAAATTTATTTTTCAAATTTAAATATTAGAAAATCACGTGACAATATGATGAAATACTGATTTCCATTCATTTGTTGCAGTGATTTATAGTTGAATTTTGAAGGGGAATATTATGTGGTTAAAACTGAAGGGTATTTTGCATTTATTATACAAAATGTATCTACCTAATGTTGTTTTTGCTATTTTGGCTTTCGGTGCGTTTTCAACAAGTATTTTTTGAAAACATTCTATCTTTTTGTATTTTCATTAATTATTTTTAAAAGTTTTCTATATTGTGAAACCAACGCGATATAAAAATTAACGAGAAATAAAACCAATGAAGGTGTATACCGACAAACCTTCTTGTTTTGTTTTTGCTCACTTTGTGAAAATTGGCTTTTCTTTGTTTTCTCTCGTTTTTTTTTTTTTTTTTTTTTCAACCGAATTTGATTTTTTTTTAAATTTAATTTTATAAAAATGTACTCGTTTACAAGCTTTGTACAAGAAAAAAGCAGTGTATGCTAAATTAATTTATTTTTATTTTATAAACAAAAATTTGTGTTGTGATCGTGTGATTTGGTAGTAAGTTTAAAAAAAAAATACCATTTTTTTGTTATCTTGATTTCAAAATTAAATGTGAGCATTATCGCATTATCAGATGATACGAATATACCATGGGCGAGAATATTCATCCGTTGTTTCTTTATTTTGAAGCTCTATTAATTGTGTTTGATAATAGCGATACGCAGGGCTGATTACAAAATATTCAACGGAGTAAGAGGGTGAGATAATACTTATGAACATAGGTAAATATACTGAAGTCCTCACTATCAATATTCACGTTAAATGATGTTCAAATATTTCAATACTAATGTGGATGAAATGAAAGGGACCACCGATGCTGTATAAATCAAGCAATGACAAAAAGCGAACAGAAAAATGAGATTTAAAACTGCTGTATGTTTGAAAAAGGGGAGGTGAGAGTGAGTGAAATTGGTATTATGAATGTCGAGGGTTACATTGCTCCGTCGTAAGGCAGCCAATATATTCTCAGTGATCCATTTTGATCCCTCTTCTACCAAGATTTTTGGAAAAATTTTTTACAAACACATATCCATTAATCAATCGAGTTTAACAAATTGTCTTGTAATTTTATGAAAATTAAAAAATAAACAAACTGCGTAAAAATAATAGAAAAGAAGGCTCAAGTATGTTGGTGTATGAAAATTAAAAATTTGAATAGTTAAAAGATGAGTGAAAAATGACGAATAGTCAATATTACGTGGTCGATGTGCGGTTATTAAGAGAGAATTACTTTTGCAGAATATAGGGCAGTGTTACCAGAAGGAAACAATTTTCAGCGCCGAATTCCCTTGAAAATCATGCCAGATTTCATAAATAAACTAAACTTAATTTTTAGATTTTTACGCGAGTTTATTTTAATGAAAATCTCATGGAATGACGCTGTGGTAAGGGGTAGTTACGTTTTTCATTTCATAATACAAGGGAACTTTTGGCATTAAACGCTCAAATTCATTGGTAAGTAAGGGTATAATTTGCATACATTGATATTAGAAATAAGTGTGTAGGTAACTATACTCCATACGACGATACAGATTGCAATTATTTTTATTCAATGATCTATAAATATTTAGCACAAACATCAGTGTTACAACACGACCAAATCTATTGATTCGTCAGATGGTGATACTTGTGACATAATGTTTATTCTTATTTTTGGGATTAAACTTGGTTTTGATTGATCGTGTGGTATGCGAGGGGGGTCACAAACGGCCACCACTACCCGCAAGGCCAACCAATATTTTTATACTACCATTGACACAACTCCAGGACTTCGGTAAAACCACCTACACTGGATGGTGGCCACAGAATTACCACCACCCAACCCAGAATAGCCTGCCAGGTGTCCGTGGACTCGAATTTAGACCATGTCAGGGGACCATTTTTATTATATCCCCGTGCTACGGCTATTCCCTACATCGCGGACAAAACACACAGAAACCAGAGAACCAATAATTAAAAACTGTACGTACCTTTTTACCCCTTTATCATAATAAAGTTAACACATCATATTCAAAAATCCAATGTATTATAAGAAAAAAAAGAATACACAGATATTATGTACCGGCAAAACATTTTAAAATCATTCACAATATGGAATATCGTCTAAAATTAACATGTACGTATAACATTATTAAAAAGTGCGTGTACAAATTTGAGCATCCAAAAAAGAAGTAAGAAAAAATGACTAGAGAAAAAAGATTTGAAGCCCGGATCCAAAAGCAGTCCGTCCACTGAAGTTAGAGGGGATGAAAAAAAAGGTAAGAATTATATTAATGGTGCGACGGAGGTCAAAGTACCAATGGACGGGAAGTGGAGGGTTAAAAATACATGTAGATACGGAACAGAAACTCGTCCGCGGCGACAGTTTTTAGAAGGAAAAAGGTGGGAATAATAGAGTGATGTGACGAGTATGATGGACGTGGTGGATGATAAGAAAAATATGGAAAAAGAAGAATGGTAATAGACAGGAAAAATTATGAAATTGTAAAGTGAGTTGACGTGAAATAGGAAAAGAAAAGAAAACTGGTCTGTGGAAGTATATATATATATAGAAAAGTTTCTGTTTGACATGGTTATGTTTAGGGAAGCAAGATTATACACGTAGCCTAACTTCTAGGCTACGAGAGAAGGAAAAAAAAGGTACAGGCTGTAAGATAAATCCGCGGACTATTTGATCACAGGGCATTCAAAAAAGATTAATTTATTTAATTTATGATTTTTTAAATTTAATTTTAATTGGCACGTAGCCGCATGTGTCAATCGAATGAAGAACTCAAACCAATTGAAAGTAGTCAAATAAAAATCCGATTCATTATAAAAGCAGTGGTTTAAAATCTACAAACCTGATGAATTTGATGAATAGTCCATTAAACACAATGTTGATGCAGTGGTTTGAGTATCTTGGACAACAGAACTAAGAAGTGAGTACCAGCTGCATTATATTTCAAAATTTATTTTATCTCAATTTTCTAATCCTATTCTATTATAACAGACATTGAAAAATACCAAAGTTTTTTGGTTGAATTTTTTGAAAGGTTTACAAATTGATTCCCAAATGATTTTTAAAGGGGTGAACTCATAACAAAGTTTTATTTTGTAACAAACTAAGTTTGTAATAACAATCACTTGTGTGCGCAGATCTCCGAAATCATGGGTTCGGGAGAACATATGAAACTGTTTTTTATACCCATCAATTTTTTCTCTATTCAATTTTTACCACCTTGGTCTTGCTTCAGTTTTTTGGTTCTTTAATTTTTCTCTAGGTTTAACTATTGTTTTAAGCAGATTTTGTAGAATCTACCTATTACAAATATGAGTTGGTAACAAAAATTGTCTTTGTAACGAAGTGTCAGTTTGTAATAAAGTGTGACTTTGTAGTATAAAGTGACTTTTTAACAAAATATGACTGCAAAAAAGTGTCAGTTTATAACAAAGTAACTATAGCAAACTTAGACTTTGAACATAGTGTGGCTAGCAAAGTGTAACTCTGAAACAAATTGTGATTAGGTAATGAAGTAATACTTTGTAACTGAGAGTGTTTTTATACCTAAGTATAACTTTGAAACAAACTGTGAGTCTGTAAACTGTAAGTTTTGTTGGTTTGGGGAATTAAACCTGGGTAGTGATTAGAATTTTAGTTCTTTTCATGGATCTGCTTCCATCACTCCAACTCTGTAAGTGGAAGTAGTTCTTGGAAGTATTTCATTAGTTCCTTTAGTTCCGCCAGTTTTAAAAAAAGAGATGCATCAGATGTCCTTGAATGAATGTTAGAATGGAAGGAAAGAAACGAATGAATTATGAAAGAAAGGAAGTGTGGATACATGCTGATTCACTGAACTACAAGTAATCAAGTAAAACTGTACCAATTGTATAATGAACTGAATGAAGGAATGAATGAATGAATGAAAGTGAGAAAAAAAATGGAACTAGTTCCTTTTGCCAAGTATAATGTCTCCGAGTCATTCCTTTAAAAGAGTGGTTCATTGGAAGTACTTCCCAATGGAATGACACATCACTAAACCTGGGACCTACATATTCCCCAGCTAAAAGCGATGAACTTAATCGCATGGCCATCTTACTGCTGGCTATAACTAGCAAATGTGTTTTATATAGGACAAAGTATGGAGCTGTTCTCACACATTCCCCCTAGAGAAACTCGACATTGGTTGAACAATATGCATTGTTAGATGCTGTGGGAGATTTGGTGGAGCTAAAAATGCCTCTTGCACCTATATACATAGGCTTACACTACCTAGATGGATCCTATTTCCACTACATAGGGTGCCATCTATCAGTGACTTAAGTTATGAAGGAGAGTTGTGAGTTCCACCATGCACCACTCGGTTGTATGGATGTCCAGCATATGTCAAGGAACATTAGAAGTTAGTTTTGTCAGTTTAAGGAATCAAAACCTGGGACCTACATATTTGTCAGCTAAAAGCAGCAAACTTGACCACATGGCCATAACATTACCAGCTATAACAAGCAAATGTATTTTAAGGTATAGCGGTTCATTCATAAATAATTATGAATTTATAACAAAATGGAACTATGTGAAAAAAAGTGAGTTTGTATCAACATATGAGTTTGTAAGAAAGTGCACCTTTGTAATAAAGTGTAATTTAGTTTGTGAAAAAATTAATATATTTATAGTTCTTATGTTTCAGTTTTGTATAATTTGAGGTGGGGGTGATGGAATAATAACAATTATCCTCACCATGATATATAGCATTTACCATGATTATACTTTCATATCATTGTATTACTTTTTCATTCATACATTAGATAACACTGTTATTACATCTTTTGAACATATACATACACGAAAGTGGGAAGATCAGAGATACAGTTTTTTGCTCTTCGTGAAAAAAAGCTATTAAAATCATCATTATACCGTATTTCTTTTTCTTTTCCTTCTTCTTTTTCAGCCAGTTCTATGGTTTGTTTTTCATCTGAGAAGCGTGAAGCAAAAAGTCATAAATCCTTTTCATTGCTGTTTTTTATGATTTCAATACTTGTAACATTCTCAAACTCCATGTTTTACATTTCATTTTCCTTAATCAGTCTGGCTAGATCAGTTTCGTTCTTTAATAAATGCTCACTAATTTATGTCATTTATGCTAATACCTATCCATCTTCGAGACGAACAGAGAAGGAATTCTTATTTTTCACGATGGTTTGTTTCTCCAACTTGACAGAAGTTACTCGATTAAAGAATACATTTTTGAAAAATTGGAACTCATGGTTTCATTGTATTCTTAATTCGATCTAATAAATAACCGCGTGTATTAGGTTCGATTCAAATTCGTTCGCGTACCCGACTGTTTTTAAATTAAATATTCGAATTGTACAAACGTGAATAAAAAGAGACTTAATTCCACCACCAAGTAAAGATGCGGTGGTTTGAATATTGCGCATCATACAGATATCCGTCTACAACCACAAAACTTCGTTCACCAAAAAAGAAACTACAGATGTAGGCCTACACACCTCCAGAAATCCAACAGAGCCATAGCCTACAGGCTTTTGCATGACATCGTATCGAAACAAAGCAAAAATTAATTGCTGTAAAACGCGTAAGGGTATCTTTTGGAATTAACGCATTTTCGTCTACATACTAAAATGCAAATATACGTACGAAAATAGCAACGTACACCCAAACTTATTCGCGAAACCCGTATACAATGAACATGGGCCAAAGAATTAACTCGGTGGGTCCTATATTCTATTTGTGAGTCTGCACATTTGGTAGGCATAAAAATTAAATTATGTACACCGCAGACAGCTATACCTATATACGTATACATATGTATGTATGTCTGGGTTTCTGAATGCCACAAATTTCGTTCCTCTCGAAAATCTTCGTCTACAACTAAACTCCTCATTCGATGTGTCGTGCTGTAAAATACGGTTAGGGCCTGAAGCACAAGTCTGTTTGATTATTTACGTTACTAAAATGTTATGTCGGATTAACGAGTGTGACATACGAAGCACATGATGTCGAACAAAATAATAATACGTATACTACGATATCCAAAACGAAGAATTTTAGTCTGTTTCGTATTTAAGGGGGAGGGAATGAGCATATAGTGGATATAAGGACACAGAAATCGTGCGTATTATGTGCATATGTATACAGGGTGTTTCTTCGGAAATGGATTAAATTACGAACAGCTATTGAGCTGATTGAGTATCTACATGAAAGTTATAGTGCTTGAGTGGAGTTTTACCTTGAAAAAAATTCAAAAATTACCTAGTCTTTCTTCAAAATAATATGAATGATAAATTTTCTTCTACAGGTATTTTGAATTTTTGAACAAAAATTGTCACCTTAATGGGTCAACTATGTAATTCCATACTCCATATTAGCTGCCTATTTCTTTATTTCAACAGTTATGGCAATGTGTGTAAAATTTTCACAATATTATCTCAGAATCTCTCTTTTTTTTTCTTTTTTTTTACATGATGGTAATTTCTTTCCACCTACCATTTTAATCACTCAGTTGCCGCTACTGAACAAAACGCATGAGGCTGAGTGTATGAAAAACGAATTACTACTAAAGCATAGATACTGATTATAATGTATATTTTCGTCTATTTTTTAAATATGACGAACATATTCGTTGACATCACTATAGTACCGGTATTTCAGGTATTCGGCCCTGAAAAATAAATTACCGTTACTATTTCTCCAAAACAATCTAAAATATCCCCTTTGAATATTATGATAATATTCAATGGTTGAAATACTCTGGTTCCTCCTTTATATGGCAAATCAGCATATCCCAATAGTAACAAGTCCCTACTTCACTTAGTCTATTTACCATGTACATTTAGGTACCCTGAATAGGTATATACATACATAACACGGACAATTTTTTGCCAGTTTATTTGTGTCAGCAATAGAAATCTATTTTTCTCCCTTTTCACAACTTTTTCCAATTCTTCACCATTAATTTCTTCTAATATTGGTATTCTCTCATAGATTCATAATTTCAGCTGTAATTATGGTAGGAGAAATTTTTCTTTTTCTTTTTATTGTTTTTTTTTCTCTATAATATCCGGCGAACTATTACCATGAGATCTTATTCTAGTTTTTTTTCTATTTTTACCAATTGATGAGGCAAGTGTTGGGTAATTAGAAGAAATATTGTAATTTTTTACAAATAATTTTGCATGAACTATATGGAAAAAGTAATATGATTCATATTTATTGGCCTTGAAAAAAGAACTACTTTTGAATTTTATTGTTGATTCTGTCTCTTTTCTTTTATCAATATATCACCGATAGTTGTCTCTCTCTATGGTATTTACGGGGGGACTTGAAGGTGACAAATTCCTCTTTCCAATGACAATAGTTTTTATCCTTTTCTTATCAATCTAGTCCTATAATTTCTTCATTTTTCTCTCTTTCTAAATGGTTAATTGGCAACATCTTCTCCTAAATTTCCCCTAACTAATAAATCTTTGTTGTCCTTGTTCCCACCTGTACATTTTTGAAAATCTAGTGGTGATGGTAAACTCTGACTGGGGAATATGGGTGTATAATCCGATGTTTTGGCCATTTTTCCTACTTGTTTATGTTTTCTTTAAAAAGTCAAAAGTAGTAAAGTTGAAGTGCTAATAATTTTCGAAAAATTTTATTAGTTCACCAAGGTTGGAAGTCTATTTGATTACTGTGTTTGAGTTTTTAAAGTCTTCATAGCAGCCACCATGGGGCCACGGTTAAAATTTGTCTGTTGAAGTATTACAAAAGTTTTAAAATAGTAGAAATGTTTCACATTGGTGAAGTATTCAAATCCATTACCATATAAAAGTTTTTTAACAGTCAGTCAAAGATAATTTTTTTAAATAATTTCTCCCCTATTTAATAGAGAAATAATTTTTTTTGGTGAAAATTTTTGAAATAGAAATATTCAGACTTTAAAAAATTTTGATAAGCAAATTTGGTGATTTATTATCAAGAGTTCGGATATTTTACAAAACCTATTGTAATATCCGTCAACTATGGTTATGATGGTTCTGAAAAATTCTCAAGTTCCTATGGTCAATTCCAAAACCTGAATTGGTAAAAAATATCGGTTTTACTGGTAAATTGGTTGGTCAGTCGTCTATAGAAAGCATATTCATCGGAAAACTACAATCATTTGAGGAAAAGAAATTCAAGAATACCTCAGGATGAGGATACTTTGGTTGTCGGGAAATACAAGAAGTACCTAATATTAATCGATTGTGGAAAAATAGTTTGCAATTTTAAGCTGGTAATAAGGTAAGAGTTGTAATTAAAATAGCTTTTAGTTTATTAAAATTTTATTTTAACAGTGCGATGTTAATTTTTTATCATAATTCGTTAATATTTAACTATTGGTTGAGGTGTTGATTGAAATGAGCATGTATTGAAGAAAGATGTGGAGTGGGATGTGAAGATGTGGTAATATAAAACAAATTTTACTTGGTTACAACAGCTCGGTGTGGTAGGAAAACCTGTGGGAGACTGCAGAGTCCCTGATTTTTGCTCATCCGGAAACTCAAAAAATAAATATATTTTTTGTTTTACAAAATTTTGGTCGAATGTTCGGCTTCTTAGAAAAATATATTGGTTCTGATGAGAGTGAATTCCTTATAAATGAAGCTGCCCCCATTCGGATACCACAGAACTGCTTGATTTAAGTAACTCACCCACTTCAATATATTTTGCTCGGTTTTTAAATTTTGTGTTCAAAGATGAAAGTCTTGAGGGTTCAAAGGTTCAATCCTGGGTCGTATCGTTGAACAAAAAATTTATTTTAATTTTTCACACTTTGGACGTACTAAAACAGGGGAAAATGTTATTTATATAGCTTGACATAATTCAGTAACTTAAGCACCTACTTAAATACATTTTTCTTGTTTTTGAATACATTTAAATCAATTTAAATGTTGTGTTCAAAAATATGTCTAAGGCTGTTCATTGGTACAACCACAGGTCTTACCATTGAACAAAAATGTTGTTTATATTCGACTCTATTTTTGAAAAATGTAGGAGAGCGAAAAGGAAGAGTATTTGAACCAAAAGATGCACAACATTATGTACTTTCAGATCGTACGTATGGGATACGGTTCATTCAACTTGAAGCGCATTATTTTCAAAAAAACTAGAAAACGTTTAAGGGTACGTCCGTCTCCTCTACACTAATTATACCTTTGCAACATTATTTTTCGAAATTTACACGTTTTACCTTTGGAAGCAGTAGAACACCCTGTATGTACGTACGTTAGATACTTATAATTGTCTGCTAACAGAGCTCGCATGAAGTCATTTCAAGCCAAAAACAATACAAAATTTGTTCAGCAAAATAGAAACACACTTTAGCCTATGGATATGCTGTGTGCGGGCGTGTATATATATATATATATGTATTATATATGTTGTATATATATGTAGGCGTGCTAAAGTTTGTGTAAAGTGTAGATGAGTTAAAACTGGAG
This sequence comes from Ericerus pela, assembly GCA_011428145.1. NCBI lineage: Eukaryota > Metazoa > Arthropoda > Insecta > Hemiptera > Coccidae > Ericerus > Ericerus pela. Next base: position 360,103 of record WOFM01000224.1, read on the forward strand.
GTAACTTGTTATACAGTTAGGGGTTGGATGAGTACGCGTCAGTATACTTTTATACTGCGACCGTTGAAGATTTTTGCGTGTGAAGACGACGTGGCAACTTTAAGCAAAATTTCTTATGACGAAATTTTAGGTGACGTAGATTAATCGTTTCCGAAAAGTAAATCGGGTTTACATCGGTTTCACTTTTTGTTTACTCGTCGAAGACAGGCGCGCGTGTTTTAATTAAAAAAGTTATTTCAAATTCTTGCCATATTCGTCGCGCTTCTTCGCCCTCCAATCTGATTCTTCTTATTTTTTTTTTTTATCTTCTTTCTTTGAGCGTCGACTTCTTAAGCCTCATTGAAAAAGTTCGCATCGACAAAATTTTTCCCACTTTGACAAAACTAGGCACACACGATCTCACCAACACTCCTTTGAGGGATTTACCGGCGACTAATGATACCAAATAAGTCAGTCATGCAGGAGAATGTACCCCGCCCCCATAGCCTAACTGTGTTTTGCGTCGTCAAAGTGAGTGTCTTATTGGGGTAGAGGAGAAAGACGGAGCGCGAATTGCAAAAGTGAACCTATAAAATGGAAATTTCTTCTGTAGGTAATGAAATCGTGACGTTTCAAAATAGGTGCGATTTTCGAATGCTGAACTCGCTGGTGGATTATGAAAGAACGTGAGGGCACTTTTCGTCAAAACATGAAACTCGAGTCTTGGCCGAGATGAAGTAAGTACGCTAAAAAAAAAAAAAAAACTATAATGCATATGTGAATGTACCGACGTACCGTCGAAACATGAATTCAGTTAAAAGTAAATTTCAACTGTAGGAAAAAAAATTTAAGAATTGAAACGTGTATTTATTGAGAGTAAAAATAGGTTATTCTTATTGAAAAGGCGAAGTCTTCAAAACTGTCTGCGTTGGGGTAGGTTAGATGAAACGTTTTTCATGTTGTTTGTTTTCTAACTTAAAAATATTTCATTATTACAATTTCTATTCTGATTTTCCATCTTCTCCTCAAAATAAATTATGTAGACCTCAAATATTTGGACGAGCATTTCCCATTAAATTCTTGAAAATAACAATTTTAGTAGGCCTATCTGGTCTCATCCCATCGTAGCAACTACCAACAGTCAGAGATTTCTAAATCTTGCTTTGACTCATTCTTCTATACCTACGATAATGATGAAATAAGTTTAGGATAAAAACAAGTTTTTAAAAAATAAGCTTTTATTTTATTTTTTGGCTTTAACTTCATACAAAATAAACATAATTTTTTTGCAGTAGGTTGGTAGAATCCAAAAATATTGAAGTTATTATTATTTTTTGTTGGGTTTCAGCTTCGTGTGAAATAAACATTATTTCATTGTGGAAGGTTGGCTGCAATATTGGTATAATTTTAAAATCGCAGTAGTGAGTAGAATAAAAGCTTATCATAACTGGATTTTGCAAATTCTCAACGATATTCTACTGATTTTTCGAATAAAACAAAAGTAGGCCTACTTCCAAATTGTTTTTGGACTAGCCTGGTCCAGCTCTCAATCTTAGGCCTGGTACGCAAATAGATTACAGTTTGTAGCAAATGAAAGAAAGCATAAATTATGAAGTAAAATAACGACATAATCGAGTAATGTGATTGAAATGCTCTTTTCATTCATCTAAAATACATGTTTAACTACATACCTACCCATTTAAAAAATATTAAAACATAATTTCCAAGTCAAATCAAAAATTTCTAAAATAAGAATTCTGAATACTCCTTTTGAATTTTAAGTATAAGGTACAAAAGAATTCTGATTATCCGATTTCCTATTATCCGGTATCTTTATTATCCCAGCAAAAAAATTCATACTGTAACAGCCAAAAGAAGTCGTTTAGTACTAGAAAATAACCTCTTTTGGTGTGGTTACACTTTCTTCGATGTATTATTTTAAATTAATGAAGTTTATTATCCACAGCTATTGTGGACCTTAATTATTTGAGAGACTTTAGTGAAATTAAAAACACAAAAATTTTATCATTTTATAACAAAAATATTTAAAAACACAATATTTGATATACAATTAGTCATTCACAGTATAAGATTGGATGAGTATTTTACAATACAGTACTAGACTGAACAAGTGGGAAATCTACAGTATAAATATTCTAATGGAAACAAGAGTTTATATACCCTGTCAGGGTATACATTTTTCCACAGTTGTGAGGTACTTTCCTCACGTAGAAATAAAAAATTAATAAATAAATAAAAAAAAATACGAAAATAGGTTGAGCTCTGTAAATATTGGTCTCTTCCTACACACCTATATATGTTTTTCTACATTCAACCAAATCAATCAATAAAATAAAATAGATTATTGAATGTAAGTACGGAGCTCAACAAACATATGTGATATAATTATAAGACTTCCCCCGGTTAGATCGGAGATAAGATCGAACTGTGGCTAACTGATGTATAACTTAGGGAAGTCAGTCCATTCTTAAACAGCAAGAGATAATAAATGTTTATTTCGTTCACGTTTTCAAATAATTATAAAGTAAAAAGAAAATTAAAATAAAAAGTTCATACAGATCGGTTTGTATTTCTTCAAGTAATTCGTTTCTATAATAGAAATACTACGTTCACTGTCTACAAAGTTTACCAGATGAAGAAATGATGGGACGATCAACATTCTCCATCACCACATGATATGATTAGCATAATAATTCGAACCAGACAATCAACATCTCCACAAATTGTAAGATTCATGCCTTGTAACACCAATTAATACCATGTGTTTTGTTATACTATATGTCAAAAGATCATCTACAGAATTATGCGGCTTTTTAACAATAACTTAAGGGGAATTGTGTAGGGTCAATATGACGTGACCTCATGTTCACAGTAGTATGTGGGGTACTAAGTTTTCATGTCTTTCCCTTCCTAAATCCAAGGTACCTTAATTCTAAAGATCTATAATCTTGGGTTGTCTTGTTTTTCCCATAGGCATTTCAGATATTTTGGATCTTTTTTATTTTCATTCAACATTATATGGTGACTACTTTTGGGGTGTCACATAGTATTATGTATAAAGTAGGGATTTGCTGATTAGGGATTTTTTGTTTCAAGAATATTTGGGGACCAGTATATTCAGGTCACCAAATATCCCATTAAAAAAATATTACAGTTGCTGGCAGGAAGTAATGGTACTTTCGCCAGTTAACAGTAAATTTAAAGGGACAGAATGTGTAGAATAAAAATACGTTTTTTCTGTGAACGAATATATATATATCTATATTAAAAATATGACAAATATATCCATTACACATACAATTTTTTTATAACTATCCGATTTCTGTTTATTTTCTCTTTATAAATATTACATGTTATAAAAATAAAGGAACATAGGATCTAAATATTTGCCAGTTAAAAGTGGTGAACTCCACCATCGCCTATAACTGGTGAGTGTATTTTATATAAGACAAGGTATGGTGGTTCTCACAGTTGCCATATCGTTCACTTGTTTAAAAATATGAACAAACTTTTCCCTTTTTTACACCTTAGAAACCAAATTCTTTATAACCAACTTTTCGCAGTATTCGATCCCCCTTTCCCCTGATTAATTCAAATAACCGGAATTCTATTGTAATATACTACATTGTTCAATGTTAATAAATATAGGATGATCAAATCTTGTTATTACAATTTTTCAACTTTACAGTGAAGAAATTAAGTGAAACCAAAAGAAAAATTTATACGATTTGCATTTCTTGCACAGTCGAGGATATAGATTGGAAATAATTTTTAAGTAGGTTTTCTATTTAAAATTCACTTATTAATCTTTGTGTCATGGAACAATCTGGGGGCAAGAGTGGGCAGATTCCTCAAAAAAATGATTCGAATCACGAATCATAAATGATTTATAGCAAAGTGATTCGAATCACAAATCACGAATCCTTTAAAGCAAACTGATTCAAATCACAAATACTTTCAGTCCAGAGATTAAAAATGATTCGCGCGAGTCATTTTTCTACGAATCACCAATCCTCAGTCTCGACCGTTAAATAATTCTGTTTGACCTTGACATGAGAAAAAAGTTCCGAAGATTCCAGTACTTTTTTTATAAAAAACTATTTTATTTAGGAACGTAAAGACTAAAATTTGTCTGAAAAAACTGCCTAATTTTATTAGAATAAAATTCATGAATTTTTTTGTCAACGATTACCAAATTTACGAGAATTTCTCGGGAATTTCCTGACTAAAGGAATAGCATTCGTGATTCGTTGTTTCGGTGTTTATAAGCAAATGATTCGAATCACGAATTCTTTGTTTTCCAATGTGATCTGAATCACGAATAACGAATCCTTTTCAGCCTGTTAAAAGAATTTTAATCCTGTTTTTTTTCACGAATCCTACCCACTGTAACTGGAGATGGAGGTGGATACGTTGTTCGTTTCATGATATTCTGAGCATTTTGGCACTATTTTTGAAAATTCTTTTTTTTTTTTTTTATACCCACTTATTCGTGGAATCCATTTCCAGGCATTATTTTGATCGAATAATTTCGAAATTTTAAACACACATATTCGAATTCACTCGAGGAAGAACCCTATTGTTTTTATTAGCGATATACGTACAAAAAAATTTATGCACTGATTTTTGAAAACTTTAGAACTCATATTATCTTCCCTCCCTAACAACGCATCTAAAAACCATCTTTAAACGTTTAATTAAACTAATTATCAAAATTTTCACAAGCTGCCACTAGTTGACTGATACCGTTTGATTTTTTTTTTCTTATTTACAAAGGATAGCAAATTGGTGGGTGTAATTTCAGGTAATTTATAGCCCAGTATAACATTGAACTAATGGGATTCTTTGCAAAAAAAAAAAAAAAAAAAATATGAATAAGAAATTTTACGAGTTTATCCTTGATTTTTTTAACGTGGGTATCTTTTAGTTAATAGAATATTTCTTTTCAAAAATTTTCAACAACGATCACAAAAATTAATGATTTTTGCCTAACTGCCAGCACCAAATGTACATTTTTAGGAAACCAGTGCTATATCTCTATTAAAGTCTTCTCATTTAATTGAGTTAAATGCTCTCGTCAAAATCTTAATTTTCCACGATGACGTCAATAGTATTGTTTTTCACTCGATTCCCCATTTTGTAGTCTCACCGCTACTGCCTCTCTGTTATTGTATGCGAAAAATCGTGTTGCATTTAAGAAACACATGTAATAAGACACCAATATAACATTCAACAGGGAAAAAAACAAGGAAAATACGAAAACAAAATGATCAAGAATACCTATCCTTTATAAATGAAAAAACAAAAATATTCGAGAGTATCAAACAGAAAATAAAGAAAAGCGAGAATCTCCGACATACATTTATCTCTTTCAGCCGACGAAAAAAACAAATTCATTTTGAAGAAACATTTTTTCTCTATTTTGAAAAAAAACCATTTGCAAAATTGAAAATGATGACAACGAGAACATTACATGCCAACGAGATGACAAAGTAATGAACGGATTTTTTCCTGTGTTTTGTTTATGCAAGTTGCTTCCTCTCCTTGCAAATATTTTTTATCAAAATTGAACATTTTGTTATTTTGTTTTGCTTTCAGCGGAGCTTGTTGCATGGCTTTGCTTCTGTTTTGATAGTATCAAACATTTTTTGAAAGAGTTAGCTTAACTTAATACAACGTAGTTGTTCTTTCATTTTTTTTTTTTTAGCAATAAATTGCGCTATGTTCGTATTAATAATCTTTTATCCGTACCCAGCGGATGCAGACCTCTGGGATACAAATCGACTGATTTTTTACAAACGAAACTCGACACTGTCCGACACTCAATCCTGAAATAGTTACGTACATAGATGGTGCGATAATTTAATTCCAGATGATCCAACAGGCGTGTACAGAAATTCGCAAAATAAAAAATAAAAAGAATCGTAATTCTTCCGAAAGATTAATTTATTAATTTTTGCCTTGCGTACACTAGCAATGAGATATTTCTCTAAAAACAAAAAAAAATAAAATAAAAAATAAAAATAAAAAGATAAACAGATTTCACGTCATTTTCTAAAACAATGCAGCCAGCAGTAGCACTTCGCAAGGTTACAGTAGATATGTAAGAATTAATGCTGGCATTCGCGCGCGTATACAGGTATACACTGACGCATTAGTGGATTTGTTAATCTCTTAATCTCATACCAAACGCGTTTTAGCAATGCATCTTTCAATATTACGTGCATTTTGTAACTGACTATTTTTTTAACCTGTGTTATTCCATCTAATACGTTGAACAACTTGAACACCTCTCGGTTTTTTTTTGTTCGCCTTGTTCTTTTAATATGTAATAGCCCGACGTCTCCGTGTTAATTTCAAATACATTTTTTGCAATTACCTTGTCGCATTGTGTTTTAAGGTTTATCCCCTGATAAACTTATATACACATATTTTGTTTGAATAAATGCTTAATTTATGAATTTTATTTTCAATTAAAAAATAAATAAAATAAAAACATTAGTAATCGGACAAATGGCCGAGATCAAAGAAGATCAAATTGAGTGTAAACACGATGGTAAGTTGATCTGTTTTTAATTTTTCCAAATCGGCGAAAAGTCGGCATTAATTTTCACTTCCGTTGTTGGAGATGTATTCTTGCTATCTTTGGAATTTGCCAAAAATGTATTTGGCTCACACATCGAATTCGAAAATGATGAACAATTGCAGTATAGGCGCCGCTCAATCCGTCGCCTGCTAAAAACTGGTTTTTTAGATAAAGTGGCAAAATTTCCATGAACATAATAAATGGGGCTTTTTCTGTACGTTTTTCACTAAATAATCCAGAAATATTTTTCATTTAATCCGGTGAAAAAAAAAAAAAAACAGAAAAAATGGAGAAGGATAAGGGCAAATAGTGTTCATTTTCACCCTTTTAAAGATAATTGGACCATTAACTCAAGAAGAAAAAAAATCAGCTGATAAAATCTATACTAATATATAATGAGAAAAATTTGGAAAAGTGTATGTTGAGAGCTTTGACTATATAGCTTATGGACTGCTAGAACTGATAAGAAATACATGGGGTTAAATGGAAGACCGCTGAAGCCACTGTTAACAGGCGTTCTTTTTACGAAAAACGACCTTTGGTGATAAGTGATAGTGATTCCAAATTTCCAATTCTGGCTAGAAAAAAATTAATTTTTATATTTCGTTAATTTAGTAATTAAAATTATATTTGAAAATAATTAATTTTATTATTATTCTACTTTGCCATTGACACATGATAAAATGGCATTATTTGTAAGTTTATAGAATAATTAATGATGTGAGGTATGCAGAACGAGGATCGAAAGAACTTGAGACTTTCTTCTTTTAAGACATTTATTTCGCGACTAAAATATATTTCACAAACGAAAAAGTAAATGGCGAAGCAACAGCGATATGCGATCGAAAGTAGTAGGGGAAACACTTCGTAACTAGACTGTACATGTGACATATATATACGGAATGATATGATGATGATGATGAAGAACGAGATGAGGTGGGATTTTGTATCAACAATTAATGACATAAATATGTAATACTTTACTAGAACTTCATTCCACTGATACTTTAAGTGCATCAAAACTTGACTTAACAGAAGAGATGAGTATACATCCACTATCTAATGGTCTAGAAGCATCTTATGGCAATTTGCAATCTCTTAATGATTTTGAAGAAGCTTGTAATAAATTGGATTTTGTAGGTGTAATTGGTGCATCCTCATAAACTATTATATAGTTAACTGTATAGTATAGTATTAAGATAAGAATAAGGAAATTATTAATATTTTCCTTATTCTACCTGTATATAAGTACATAATTCTTTGATTAGTTTTCCATCGACAGTAATAACATTTAATCCCATTTGCATAAAACGTTCTGTATAAAAAAAAAGTAAGAATTATGGAACGAAATAATTAGGTCTAAATGAAAAATTCATGATATTCTACCTAATACAAATTCAGTTTTCACACAAAGTACCTTTTTCGAAAAGTAACGCCTGCAGTGTTCAGCTTCAAGATTTTATCAGAGCAACTTCTACGTGTGCAGCGTAGTATTTAGCGATGAGTGAGTTAGCCAAAGAGTTAGCTAATCAAGCCAAAATAACGGAGAAAATTATAATTTTTACTCACGGCTTCTCCGAAATTCAGGAATTGACTCTTCTCAATGGAGCACCTTCTTGAAACATACAGCTAATTTGATTTGTACAGTTTCATGATAGCCTGGCTAGCTGTGCAGGTCTAGACCAGGAATTCACATCTTCACCAAATTCTATTGGTGGAGATGCTCTAGGCTTAATTAACTTAGGGTTGTTTTTTGAGGAATTTATTTTTGTTTATTTTGGGACAGATTCTGCTACCCAGGGTTGCATATCACAATGTCTAATCATTAAGCATCACCTATCAATACAATTACAAATATTTCATCTATAGAATTATCAAATTTGTACCATGAGAAAGACAATATTGTCCACCCACTCATTTCAATGGGAAATGAAGGAACTTGTGTGTGGAAGATTGAGGAAACCAACCCAGAAGAAAATACCGAGTGAGAAAATTCTAATTTATAATTTAAAAGAATGATGAGAACTGTGGAGACTTGGTACTTGTATGAGGTAGTAGGGGCTTGCACCTATGACGACAGTTGCCATCAAAAGGCTATCTTTAAGATGTTAAACAAATATCACAAAATACATTCGAACGTAATTACTTGTAAGAACTTGCAAGTAATGTACGAGAACCAAACTGTGACTAATCCAGTGATGTCTCGATTTGGTACACGAACCAGTCCATCATTTCTTATCTCTGCAAAAAATGACAAACCACCCTTATACACAGCCATACGTATTTATTATGTACGTGTGTATGTGTGCATGTAAATAATCCCCTATATAAACCATCCAAACTGGCTCTAAAATCGCCAGTGTTCTCCCAGGTTTAGGCTTATCCACATGTGTGTACATATGAAGTGGCAGAACACGCAATTAATCTGTTGATTACATTCTTATGTGAATATTCTTTCACAACGAGGTATTCCATGAGAATTGATAGTTGAAAGAAATATAATGCATGCTTCATTTCTTTCTTAATTCAAATTAATCATCCAGCTGTATCCTTTGTTTTTTATTTTTATTTTAAAGATGCGATTCGGAAGAAGTAGACGTTCAAAATAAAATGCGAGAGTAAGTATATTTCTGCTTGAAAATTTTGGTATATGTTAACGACAGTTTTCCTTTCACATAATTTTATTTCAATAGATTTGATACAGACAAGAATTATTCAACAAACTCCTAGGAAGAAGAAAATACGAATAATACCAATAGCTAGAGCCGTCCAAACAATGAAAACCAAACTGCAAAAATTTCAAGAAAATGTATCCCACAGCCGGGATCAATTTGACAATAAAATCCTTTCTTTATATGAAGCAGAAATCGTATCGGCAGCTGCTTATTGGGAGAGTAATTTGGTATTCGAAAAGAAAAAATTAGAATTATTCGAAGATATGTATAAAAAGTAGAGAAAAACGGAAAATGAAAATAATTCTGAATAATCCCTGTAATTTTTTGTGATAATCTTTATCCTTATCATCGTCTTTTCAATATCCTTTTCACTAACTGAAGTATTAATTTGATCTACAAGTTTATCGTTGTCAATTATTTTATGTACCTACATTCGGCCAGATGTAGAACTGGCAAGTGTTTTAGTATAGAGAATAGCCTGCACCCAGGGTCTTCTTTTTGAATACCTTTATGTGCCAAGTGGGTGAGAAATATTATTCAGAAAATTCACCAATTTTCCATTTTTTCCATTATATTTTACAATACCCAGATAAGTACTTATTTCATAATTATTTTACTTCATCACAGCTTCTTTTTTACCGATATTTCAACTTTCAACAACTTGAAAGGAAATAAACCATTTATTATTGTTTCGTTAGCTTGGAAAATTTTATTGAAATCGGAATCAAGTCGGGTAGGATCACATTGAACGAAATAATTACAAAAAATTCTTCCTCAATATACCTACGCAACTTGAGATCTATCAGTCGATAATTAGCTCCGATCAATGTAAAAATGAATCCGGATAAAACCAATTTACCTTATCAGACCAAGGACGCAATATGAATCATACTAGACGATCAAAGTGGTGAACTGATAATAAGCGGTGAATTAGAAGTCACTGATATGCAACTGAAGAGAATCTGGAACAAAAATGATAGCCCACAGAGAAAAAAGCTTTATACATCTGGTAAATTCTAACCAAAAAAAAAAAATACTTATCTAAATACGTGATTTTAGAACTTCGTTTAATCTCAAAACTCGGCGAGCCCTAATTAATGAGTAATAAAAATGTTGCCTCAGTTATATAGATGTATCTACATGTTTTTTTTTTTTTTTTTTTTTTCGTTTTTTTTAGCTTCTTAAACTATTGTAAATTTTGATTCTTGAATTACCTACATAAATAAGGTATAAATTTAAGTCAGTTTTGGTCTTCGGTCGTAAATAACGCGTTCACAATGTTGTTGTATAGTAAAAATCGGCCGATTAAACTTTCCTCAACTTCGCTTAGGGCAGCCCCGGATCAATGAGTAGATTAATTTCCTTTCATTCTCTTTAAATCCAACCCTTTGTGAGCTAACGGGCAAAAGAAAAATTTATATTCAAAAAGGTTTCTAAAATCTCCTTTGTAATCAAGTTATTTTTCCCTATGCACGAAACAAACGAAACAGACGAAAATTTATAGTATTTATTCGTTCGAGGAAACGTACAAAACAAAAAAAAAAAATAAAAATTACAAACAAATTACTTCGGTATACTTTGAAATATTATTAAAACTAAGAATCTGAATCCTCAAACTGAGCGAACAGATTCTTGAATGAGTATCGAAAATCAATTATTTAACGAAGTTTACAAAACAGGCCATGATTTTCAATGTAGTCTCGGCTCCAATATTAGGATGAAATAAACTCGTTTTGTACGACTAGTATCGTCATAAACATAAAGAAAATCATTGTACCGAGTATTTCGCAACAAAAACGAAAAAAAAATAATAATAATAATAATAAAAAATTAGGTATTCTAATAAAAAGAGAAATTCAAAATCTGCGAGGCTCAAAACATGATTTTGAATTTGTCTTTTTTGTTATTTTATTTTTTCCCATACTTAATTATAAAATACAAAATAATTTACAACTTAAATCATAACTTCTGTACAGAACACTAAAACGCTGGAATTGAGCATACGATATATTTAAAGCTTTCAACATAAATGGTAGGTACGCCTTAATGACAAAATGTGTCTGTTTGTAGCTCAATCCAGGTTTAGAAAACGAGTTTATACTTACGAAGAATTTAAGCTAGAACCAGGCTAATGGACGTCAGAGAGGAGGGCAAAAATTGGCTATGTATATAAATAATATATGTATATATGTACAGAATATAAATACGTATGATACAGTATATAAAATAAAACAAAAAGCTATTGATTTACTAAAATACGTATCACATTCATAATTCTTAAATAATAAATTATAACACGAAAACATAGAAGAGGGTACACCGAAACGCTAATTAAGCGTAGATGTCGATGTTAGGACAGAGAAAAAAAAAAAAAAAATTATGGAAAAAATACCGATACGTTAAATAAGAAGATAATAATTTAACAAACATTAAAATATTTCAAAAAATTTTGGTGATGTAGAAATGCAGTATTTTCTATTTTTTCGGTGCAGTTGTCTTGAGCAATTAGAACTTCAATCCGTTGAAATTTTCACTTCGAATACGGCGAGCAGAACCATATGAAATCAATCCGGCACTTGAGTATTGAAAACTGAAAAAATAAAAAATATTTTCATGAATAACTTACAATCATAAGAAATTTTGGTTTTATAGATTTACATACTTATATTTTGCACGAGTGCCTTAGGGTGAAATAATTATATGTCCGTTACAAGGGACGTAGCCCAGGATTTCTTTAAGGGGGGGGGCAAAAAAATTTGATGAATTTTTTTATTTGTAACCCTTGAAAATTTAACTTATGTAACTCACTGTCACATATTTGATTACTGAATTTTTTTTCAAATTTGAAAATTGACAAACAAAAAAAAATGTCATGGAGCAATCTCCCTCTTTGCCACTCCCTTGGCTCAGTTCACAATTTTTGTACGTGAATTAAAAGTTTCATAAGAACCAGCTACCCATATTTGCTAAGTAAAAAATAGAAGAAATTCATGGACTGGGAGATAATTACTATTGATGATAGATCATGAACTGCTAATATATGTATACTAGTTATACATTTATTTCAGTGAAGGATCTATGAGAAGTGGTGGTAAATGACGGGAAGGCGTGAAAAATTTTATTTACAAATTAATGCAAAATTCATGAATCACAGTCTGAGACTTGTGAACCCATCCCTCTTCCAGCCCACCACACAGCTTCAAGATAGTTTCAGTTATCTACTTCCAACTCCAACATTTGGTAACATTTCTAAATTTTCTATGAAATCAATTCTGCAAAATAACAATCTAATTTTCTTGATTTACAACCGCCATAATACCAACAGTTCATTGGTTCCGCGACTTTCTTAAAATATGAAGACTCGTATTCAGCTCAATAATGTATTCAACTTAAAGATTAATTACAATTGACATTCACAAAATTTATCATGAGTTAATTTCATAGCATTGATAGAATCAACAAGTAGTCTCTTTCATCAGTACCACACCTACTCATATAGTAAGCTACAAATGTGGGATGTGGCCATCCCCAATAATTAAAAACGTAAAATAAATTAAAATTTTCAAAATAAAATAAAATAAAATCCTCAAATTAATAATAAACGCCGTGAGCATCCTCAGCTTGGCTAACCACTTAGCATAGGTACGTGTTTCAAACGTAATTTCTCCCCCTTCCAGTCCATTTTATTTTTATTGTTATTACTTACTTCCTACACCACAAGCACATGGTACTCCCCATTGGTGGTGGTAGTTATAGCTCTGTACCAGGTACAGTTCAACAACCCCGCTTGTTGGCTTCCCCTACTTTTTTTCTCATAGAGCAGTAACACGAAACACTTTTTCTCTGAACATTTTTTCGCTGCTCCGAGTTATCCATCATTTTGTCTTTGATCAGTGATAGTCATATTATTTTTGTCCATTGTTTTGATTGATTTTTAATACACAATGTATTTTTTTAATATGGTTTAATTTTTACTTGTGGGCAATGGACCCGCTTGAGGAAATAAGATGAGGTTTACTCAGGCAGGATCCTTTTTGGAGACACCTTTTCAGACATCAGCTATTTTTTGGTAAATATTATTCTCCATATTTTTCTGTTGTATGGTATAAAGTGGTACACACAATCACTTGGCTAGCAGAGCAAGTTCTGGACCATAACTTGCATCTTTACTAAATTCTGTTGGTGGAGATGTCCTCCATTTACTAATTGATTGTGGTTTTTTGGGGAATTTATGTGGGTTTGTATTGGGTTTGATTCTGCCACCCTGGGTCACATACCACACGAACATATTAAGTTAGAATCTGAATCAATCATTCCGCAAAGAAATGTTTCTTATTTCCAGCTCATTTAGAGATGAATTCAACAACCCATTCACAGTGTTTATATAGCATCTTGGGTGAACATTGAAATTAGAACCAATTTCCAGGATAAGACCGGGTTTCTCAAGGTAATATGTGACGACTGCCTCGTCTACCACATTTATTTCTCCCATTCAATACCTTCGATCTATCCTGCTGTCCAATACTCCATATGTTGTCGCGTACACCCAGCCTTTGTTGCTACCCCTTTTCTTTGAAGTAAAAAAAAAAAAAAAGCAGATCTAATATGATATTAAAGATATAGTATCGCTAAACGACGGTGGTCACTGAAAATACTATCGGGACTTGTCACAGATAGGATTATATTCTACTTATAGGAAGTAAACAACTTAAAATTTCGAAATTATATCCATCAAACGCCTCGCATATCCAGATTTGTTTCATGGAGGTGATATACTTGGCAGTATAATTAAAGACAATTTTCTTCAATGTTTTATTAGGGAAAAAAAATTGAAAGAATGGGGTGAAAATTAACTTTGAATTTGGAAAAGTGCGGCTAGTTCTTTAAAGAGGCTCTTTGATTTTCCAGAGTAGAATTAAAAAAAACTGTTTTCCTCACTCGGTGAATTAGATTCTGCCGAAAAGTTCTTTTTTGAATATAATATGAGTGCTTTTGCATCATATGCCTTTTTTATCCAAAAAAATTTGTTCATTTGTTTTCTTTGAGAATGGTATGAAGTCTACAGTTAATTTTTGAAATTTTTCCACTTTACAGAACTAACACACTACTTTACTGAAACTGTATGATAGAAAATAAATGTAACTTTTAGCGGAACTTGCTCAGAACTAAAACTTCCTAACAAATATGATATTTCTCATTCTTACGGTCACATATAAATTTTTTGAATACGTTACCTATCTACTAATTATGCGTTTGGTGTATTAACCAGTATTTTTTGGGAAGGAGGTACAATTAATACTTTGTACCCCAATTTTTCGTCAAGCCGTACATTGCACTTTTGCACTCCCTTCCAACGCCACTTATGACATTGACGTAGAAAATACTATTGCAATATGTATTAAGACAGGAAAATGAAAAACATTATGTTCACACGTAGCCGCCAATAGAGGGCATGGAGGCCTCTGCTCAAAAAATTTTTGGGACTTGCTTTTTTCGAAACGATTTTAATTGAATTTTTCAATTTGTTTCTCGCTTATTCGCCTACCAGTACCTACTAAGTACGAAATAGCGTAGAATATAAAAAAAGATAAATTATATTGATTACTTTTTTTTTTTTCGTCAGTTTATCGGGGCCGTGACTGGCCTAATTTCAAACCTTTTTTGCGCCTATATGACTATTTATGTATTCACGAATTCCAAAATTTTAGTACATTAAGAAAAAAATAACTACGTAAAAGATCATAATTATATGGCGTAATTAAATGCTCATAAAAACCCTACAAAAAACAATGCGCTCGATTTTTCCAAAACTACGAGCTAAATACCTACTGAAAAGTTGATACCTTTCGCAGGTAAAGAAAACTAACAAACTCGTTCCATAATATGAACAACAAAAAAAATTAATATTCTTAATTAGATATTCGATTTTCGAACTATGAAATTTTTAGGGAAAAAAAAAAAAGTTAATCAATCAAGAATGTAAAAACACCAGACCCAAATACAAAAAATATGATTTCGGTTGTTTTTTTCTTTCACATTTTGTTTTATAAAATCAAGAATTTAAAAATTTTTTCTCGTCGAAAAATTAGAGAAACTTGGAGTAAGTATAGTTAATTTAATTCTCATTAATTAAGGAATGAGGTAAGATTTATAACGAACGAGCTCTGTCAGTTTCTTATTTGACACTTATTCTCGTTAATATTGCTCTAGATGTTAAAGTAATTTTACAGTAAAACAAAAATACATTCTAATGATTGAAGAAATTAAAACTTGCCATTTTAAACCACGAAATGGCAAACTTAATTATGGCCGAAAGGGTAACTTGGCGAGCTGAAAACTTCCTCTTCTTCTGGGCATTCCATTTTTTTAGCAGATTTTCGGGAAAAAGAAAATAAAAAAGGAAAAGTATTATAATTTTTTATAATTTTTTTTTTTCAGAAAGGAATGGAATGATAAATATTTTAGAGATAACAGTTCGGTCCATGAAAGGGGAGGTTAAACATTGAAGTTTAACTTCTCTAGAAGTTTCGAACTTTCATATTTCGATACTTTTCGATACCTGCTGAGCCCAAGTAAGTCTTTGTACAGCTGCCAGATTTCAGACAATTGTTAGTAGAGACCTACCTTTTATCACTTTTCTCTTTCCCATTATTTATGAAATATTTCGTTTTATTTTCATTTGATTTTTTTTTCACGAAATTGTAACACGATTCATTAATAGGCCAAGTCAAATTAGATAAAAAAATAAATCTCACTCAATACAATTAGGGAAAAATTCTTCCTTTGAACCCGGTATTTTCAAGCCCCGTTTGAACGTATTGAAAATCACCCAAAATCCGACCGCGGCTTCATCGCTAAAAAACCACTTTTTTTCTACCCAACAGGTTTTTAATGATTTACTCATTTCCTAGTAGCGATATCAAAACTTGTTAAAACAAACAATATAGTAGGTATATAAAATTTTCAACAACACAGGTGGCTTGACATTTTTTTGTAAATGCTATAGAAAGCTCAGAAAATGACTCGAAAGTTTGCCCATACCACTTGTGGAATACCTTGTTGTGAGGAAGATATTCTCACCAGAAGGTATTTCAACAGAATTATGCGTGTTCAGCCACTTCATATTAAACATATATTAAACATATGGGTAAGTCAAAACTTGGGCAAACACTGGCAATTTTAGAGCCGGTCCAGATGGTTTATATACTGGCTTATTTACATCCACACAGATACACATATGTAATAAATACGTACGTTTGTGTGAATGGCCTGGTTGCATCATCTCTTGTAGTGATAAGAGATGATAGGCCAGTTTGTGTATGGATTGTGATGTCATCACATTGTTGAGATTAGTCACAATTTGGTACTTGTACATTACCTTGTGTGTTGGTTTAACATCACAAGGACAAATATTAGCCGGCCTTTTGGCAGTGACTGTTGTCAAGGGTCTGAGCCACTAAACCTCATACCAGTGAGTCCCCACACCACTAATAAATGGTACTCTACTGGATGAGGCCCAGTCTCCTCTATACATACTGCACCAATATACCCGGTCAATATAATAGATTTATCATATATGTATGTGACTGTGTGTCGGTTTATTTGCAACACCATAACTTCAGAACCACTCTATAAAGTATGCACAATGAAGTCATTAAGTTCCATTATACTGAATAATTATTATCACTATCAACAATTTGTTGCTAATTTTCCAAAAGAAAAAAAAATTGTGATGAAATAACCTTTGTTTAAAAATCTATTCAAGCAAATATTAAAGAGATATAAATAATTTAATGAGGGAAAATATTTGTTCGTCAGTTTCACAAAAGTTTGGTTGATACAGAATTGAGAATTACTCCTAACTTTTCCTATCATTTTAAATTAATTTTATAACTGCATTCCATTTTATAAATTAATTTGAGGTCACTACATGTGAAAATGCTGCTAGAAACATTCAATACATCTCATTCTATCATTCAAATTACACAGCCAGAAATTTCTGCACAGAGAAGTTTGGTAACCAAAATTTGGCAAAGAGTATCAATGCCTAACCTCAGTAGATGTCTATGGTTTAGAAACATAATTAATGGGATATACAGTACCATGAGAAGAAAATGAAGACTCGAGAAAGTCGCCTCCCAAGTATAACAGAAATGCAACTAAGAAGAGATCTCATAGATATTATAAGTAACCTGGTCAGGATTATATGCGGTGTCAGAAATTTTGGAATCAAGAAGAAGTTTTAAAGCTCGATGAAACTCAACTTGTAAAATTTAAAAACAAGTGTTCTCATCATCGCAGTCAATATCCTCCACCTATAACACCATCAGGATTCTGGAAACATTTATTTTTTCAAACACTCCATATTAGATTGTTGATACAATAAAAACTTAGACTATATAGTACTGGACCAAGAACAATGATTTCTGGTTAGATATACCGGCACTAAATAGGCAACTATTGTGCATCTTTTGATGTACTTTGAACTATGTTTGGGTAAACTATCCTTGTGAATTTAAGGGATGTTTTTATCAAATGTGTTCTAAATTGGTGAACTCAAGCAAAACGTTGAAAGTATGCACAAAGTGCACTCGTGTTGCCTACTTTTACACCAGCATGTCTTGACATTAAACATTACATTGGTGTTATGGAGATTTGCTGGTCCACTACTATGTAGTCAAAGATTAAAAACAAAGAGAGGCACTGTTTTTTTTTCTTTCTTTTCTTTTTTCAAACTGAAAACGAAAGATTGAAAGATTATAGCAGTACGTAGGTACCTACGTATTATATAAAAATACATGGAACCCTATATATTTTTATTTTCTTTTATTTAACTTGGTTTGGGAACAGAATTTAGATTTTGTTTTTGGTTCTTATACAGATAGACCCGTGAATAATTACCGAGTTTACCATTAGAGCATTACCAAAGAGCTACAATCAAAATTGTGGGTTAGATACATGTTTTTGTGAATACAAGGTACTAATTAAAATAGTAACGCTCTTGTAACTAAAGTACCTACAGATATAATTATTTATGCGTTTATTTCAGTCAAACTCTAAATCATTTTTTCTTCTTAATATGAACCTGGTTGATTAGTAATTCTGATATTCATTTATGTTTTATGAAATTTGTATGAAAAAAGTGATGTAGGTGTATGTGAATTATTGTAGAAAGCAGCACTGAGTATTCTCTACTTATACATAACAACCGAACTACTTTAGCGTAAAGTAACAAACTACTAGTAACATCTTGATAAAATACATTTTTCTTTATAGTTTCATCTCTTAAACCTTCATTTGCCAGGAATGAATGATTTTGCTGCATGTGTACTAAAATAATGAGTATGTGATGATACATACGGTTGAAGTGAAACTTTTATCTGATGTCAGCATGTAATAAATTGTTATAAAAACAATTTGGTCCATTCTACATTAAAGACAAAAAAACCGCAGGACATAAAAAGAAATGGAATAAGTTTAATTAATAATTATTAGAAAAATTAAAAATTTATTCAAAAAACTAAAATACTAAATTTGATTGATGAATTAATTAATTAAAAAAACAGAAATGTACTGATAAGGAGTGGAAAAATTTAATTTTTTATAAAAATTTTGTGATTTTTGCCAAGACTGAATTATATATAATTAATTGATCAATCGATTAGCAAAAAAATGATTAGTTGATTAATCGAGGTAATAGATTAGTCGAACTAATCGATTAATGCGCATCACTACTAATGTTTTCTCCATCAACTTATCAATGAGTCATAGTTTTTGTGGCAACGGGTGGTTGATGACAAACGAGTGTGTACTACACACTCGTCAACCACCTAGTGGGCCAGTGGATTATATCCACAAACTACCTTTTTTCGCTTAGGGCTATGTATTTTGTCTACATGGCTAAATTGTTTACTGAGCTTGGCTCACACACACTAACTCCGTAGAAAACGCATAAGCCTTCATTTGGTATTGTGTGGTGCTGTGTATACAATCTATACGCACACCCACAGTTTTCTTTCAATGAATCAGTTGGAGTTGAATGGGCCAAGCTCTCGCAATCACCGTGATGCTTTTTGTGACTGTTTTTTAGTTTACTACCATCTGCAAGGAAGTTTCACTTCAAAAAACACAGTTATGTTGCAGGAACATCCTATATCATTATAAATTTTTCTTGACAAAAGTACTGAACTGGTTCTTCGACTACTTTGGTCCAAATCGTCTTCCTTTGGTACCAATCTTGTATTTGCCATTTTTCTCATCCATCATGAAAATTATTCTAAAAATGCTTTTGAAGTCACTCTTACCAGCCTTTCCAGTTTTTCCTCCGTAAAAATCAAAAATGGAAATTTTTACAGTACTTCACATCCGGCCTTTTCAAAGGTTTCTGTCCGAAATTTACTTAATTTTTTTCCAGAAACTCCAAAGAAGTTTTAGCTCCTTTTCTCTTCTTTTCAATAAAGCTAATTATTAGATTTATCACATTAACCAAACAGTACAGACAATTACACAAAACAGCTGATTAATACGAGTAATTTTAGAGAAATATGACAAATTTTACCATATCTACCAGGCTAACTGGTAATTCTGTATAATAACCAGCCAATATAACAAATTTAGGAAACCTTGAACAATTTTATCACATTAACCAGCCATCTCAGTTATTATGTCAAGTAACTGGTTATTCTATACACACAGGATTAATCAAATTAACAATAACATAAAGGTAGGTACATGTAAGACAGAGTATTAATAAATTGTCTTTCTAAATGACGTAAACGAAGAGATAAAATATACATATAAGCACAATTTGCTTAATACATAGGGTCAAAGTTGGGGATGATGGAGTGTTGAAAGAGAAAGACGAAAGATAATCAGAAAATAAAATATTTGCTGAATATTCAAAGGAATGAATTTAATGTAAATATGTGAAACAGCTTAGGCATTTTACCGAAAATGGTAAATTTAGGAATATTAATGAATTACTTGGAGAACTTGAAGAACTTGTTTCTAGAACATATGAATGATGACAATGAGTATAAACGTAGGAAAGAGAAATTCATGAAAATATGATTTTAGGGAATGTAAGGAGGTATTTTATATCGATAGATAGGATTTTCATGGATTTTATGAAATGTGATTAGTCGCGAGATATCATCATGGTACATAAATATTGTAACATAGTTCAATTATAAAACTACTGTAAAGTAGCGAAATTATCAATTTTATGTCTACTTCAACATTTTGTCTTCAGCTTCCTGTCCTCGTTAATTTTACACAGTCGGCTACCGGCAGTTGTAGAATTTTGAGTACCATCTCTAATGTTTGCCTTACCTACTAAAACGAATTTGTGTTACTTGATGGTAAGATTTTAAAATTTAGAAAGAGAGCAAAAGAAAACTTCGTTCGGATTAAACGATGCCTAATATAGTAATTTCTGCTCGGATCTGTTATCAGTATCGTCCAATTTAAAATTAGCTATAGCCTATGTCGGACAGCAAATTTAAAAAAATAAATATATAAAAAAATACATAAAAAGGTTCACAAAATCGGAGACTAGCCGACCAATCGAAATTATATAATTTTTCTTATTGACCCAATTCTCGTAGGACGTAAAGCAACAGGACAATACAAGCACTTTTAACCCTATCCATCCCTCAACCCATCGACACCCTCGCCCCCTCCCCTGCCACAACCTACATGCAACTTTATTCGTATTAAGAAAGTCATCTTATACACAAACTTGACGTCGTAAATCGCTCGATAATCTCTCGATCTTTTATTTTCTCAAAAATTTCATAAAACTTAAAAACGATCCACGAAAAAGTTTATGCACCAGTTACCAAAATGGTCGTAAATTTTTTCAAACTATTATCCAGAACGTTACTTTTTGCTCGACCTTTTTTCTTCTGATCAGTTTTTTCTTTTTTTTTTGCCTTCTCATTCCGAATGAACAAACGTGTTTCCTTGCAACCACAAGGTATAAAACGCAGAGAGGGAGAGAGGACGACAGAGGAGAAGGTTTTTGTAAAACTTGCCATGTAATAAATAAAAAAACTTAACTTTCGCCCAACTTTTCTCTTTTACCCTCTTCATAAAATATTTTTTCACATAAACTCTTAAAATAAGTACTCGTAAAACGGTTACGACACATGCTGTTAATACGCCACTGGACAGAGAAGCAAAAATTTTCGGCGAAAAAAACGAAGAGAGAAAAATACACGTCAAATAAAAATTTCATGCCAGGAAAGGTAACAAAAACAAAACAGTATCACCTTTAACGAACGACTCCTTTTAACGAAATTAAAATTTCATAATGCTCGTTCAACACATTGAAGTGCACGATTGAACAAAGAAAAAAAAAAAAGATGCAGTTTCATGAAAAACCTTGTATCCACTTGAAAGATGACCAAAATTTTTTGCACGAAAAGATCGCAAACGAAATTTTTTTCGAGTCTGCATTTTTCTTTTCTTTGTACTCGTTATTATTGTTTCTGTTTTTTGCATATTCTGACAATTTTTTTGTCTATTTTTGTAATATTATTTTGACAAATGAAATGGCCAGCTACTTTTTTTCTTTTTCACTTTTTCCCCCTCCTGCGATACCAATTTAGTTAATGACTCGTTTTTTTCTTTCTTCATCTTCCTATAAACTGTTGTTTTTCTTTTCTCTGTTCCTCTACACGTTGGTAGAAAATAAAATAACATCGTTGATGAGTTGACGCAAAAAATTTTTTTTTAATTTTTAATTTTTTTTAAAATGTAATTTTGTTTTATGATTACTGGTGTTGATGTAGCCGTCTTGTTTCGTTGTACCCGTGAAATATCATTACTGAAATTTTAATTACAAAAAGAACCTATAAAAAAAATAAAAAAAACGAAAGAAAATCACGAGGACGTCATTTCGACCCCATCGGTCCTCATTTTCATAATTAATTTTTAAATTTTCGACCATCATGTAGCGAGAAAATAATATCAAAGAAAGAGTCAGTATAAATGTAAAGAAAAGAAACCAATAACAACAAAAACATTTTCTCCACTGGCAGTAAGAGAATTTGTTATTATCCAGAAGCGTAAACAAAAGTCTCAATTACTGTGCTAATCCAATATTATGAATACTGCCGTGAAAGAATATTCTAATGCATCCTTCGACTATGAGGGTCTGCAATGTGACTTCCTACGGCTGGTCTCTCGAACCCAAAACTTTTCGATTATAAGGCCGACCAACGAAGCGCATCACCTTCGAGCCACGCAAACCACCAGAAAAAAACACATCCCTAAAAAAGGAAAACACAGGAAACAAATCGTGTTACTGTGTCACACAATACTATTACCACAAATCGGTGCTATTAACTCGAGCGAAAAGAAAAAACATTTACCAAACACACGTCTCCAAGCTCGAGTACCCTGTAAGTGTTTTCCAAACCGTTTTTCGTAATCTCGTGAATTTCTTTTTTTTTCCTTTGTTTTTTAAGTAGGTTTCCTATATTGACAATGTACTTATTAATTATGGTGTCATGGAACGACCTGTGGGTAGAGGTGGATACATTTTTTGTTTCATAACACAATTAAAATTTTGGCACTAATAACTCAAATTCATATATATATATATATATATATATAAATTAAAATGTAAAGTGGCGGACTTTTATTTTACTTTGTATATTCGTTCATCCATGTCAGAATGGGAGTGTATATCGTGCACCTTTTTTTTCTATTGTTGATATTTTTCCATTCACTGCAAGTTACTTTTTCGCTTTTAGGACGCGATGTTATAACTTGTTGACTTGAGAACAAATTTTATTTTTCAAAAAATTTAGAGAAATTATTGTGTAGAGTTTGTGTCTCGGCTGCTTGTACGTCACGACGTCACAAAACAAAACATTTTCCACCCCTAAAGTTGATGATCTTCTCTTGATAGCTGCCTAAAAGCGGAATTTTATATTATAAAATGTTCTGATTACAGCTCAAAAACAATTGGACCTATGAAAAATACGTAAATCACATTGTTTGTAGAAAATTGTTGAAAAAAACTTTTTGCTAAGAATAAAATTTTCTGTGGAATCAACCCTTACCCGAGTAAGTTACGAAAACCACGCTGAAATATGATCCAAAACAATTGGACGACTAAGGAGGGAGTATCAACTTGACAGGTGGTAATTGTTCGATTTTGTATAGTTGAAGGTCCAATATGATAAGTATCCGAAGGGTGAAACATTATCTTTCTTATTTCTCGAGAAAAAGGGCGTTACAATTAGGTGACCCAAAATACGTCACTTTACCAAAAATACGCCACAATAAGATTCGTTAAGAAAAAAAGTCTGTCACTTTACCTGTAAATATATATAAATAAATAAGCCAATTTCTTGTTACCACGATACAGGTCGCAACTTTTATCCAATAGTCACAAAATTCATAAAAAACGTTAGTACTAAGCCAAGAACCTGACCTATCGATTTTATTGCAAATTTAAAACAAATGTTCATAATAATCGATTAAAACTTGGTGTAAATTTTGGTGCGAATCGGCCCTACCGTACTTCGAAATATGGTTATTTTCGTTTTCGTTTTGAATATAAGAGCCTAATTCTGGACCAACAGCAACGTAATTACGAACAAATATTTTTTATGATCTATTAATAACTATTCAGTGATTACACGTAATTTTATAATTTTTGAAAACCTACTTTTTCTAACCGAGCTGCTGCTACGCTAGTGTTTTTTTTAAGTTTTTGTTTGTTGTTTTTTTCTTCGGTTTTAGCACCCTCTTTTTTTTCTTCGTGCTGAGGAAAAAGATGAAAAACCATTTTTTTCTATCAGTGTTGAAGATGAGAACGAGAAAACGAGCGAGCAGAGCAAACAGAGCAAACCTGCTATGGAAAAACAAGTGAATAAGAAATAAGAAAAGCAGACCGAGAGACACAGAAAACGTACGTAACGAAGAAACAGATTTGAAGGAGACAAAAGATACCGAGTTTGTGGGGATAAGATGTGGTTTCATTGATGCATTTTGTTGTTTTTTGATTAATGTTGCAATTCGTTTTTCGGACGTAATAGTAGTTTTAGCTTTGATATACAGTTTCGCCATGCTTACTCTCGTTCTCCAAGTTCCCCATTCGTTTTCCTCATTCACCACTCGATTCTCTCTTTCTGACCGCAAAAATCATTTATCATTTATTTATTTATTTATTTTTTCGTTTTCGTTGGTTGCTGTCTGTTGAAAACGTTGCGTAAAAGTGTATTGTATTTTATATTTTCACTGGATTATTATTGATTTAATTTTCGAACGTCGACAACCTCCTTCGTACGCGGAGAGAATGAAATACTGCGTTTTTCATTCGTCCAATGAATCATTCAGTGAATCGTAATCCATTCGTATACGCATACGCAATTACACATACCGTATAATATAATATTATACATAGGTACACGAAAAACTGGCATAAAATATCATTCTTATTACCATACTTACTGAGAACGATGGAATCACACTTGAAATACCGGCAGAAGAGCGAAACAATATCAATCAATTATTTTTTTGAAGAAGTAATTACCTAAGTACCAATAGAATGTAATGGATTCGACTTTCCAGACAAACTCGACTTCCATGAATTACAACGCATGAAATGCAAACAAATGAGTCTCGAAATTCTCAATAATCTGTAAATTTGACTCTAGATATTCCAAATTTATTTGCTCCGAGTTCGATTACCAACGTGTGCGCAGTGTGTACCGCTTATCCCTACCAGTACGACTTTGTATCTTAGATTCAGTCCAACATACGTGAATACGATTAACTCTTGATTCTTTCCCAACAAGTACCACGACTATGAGCAAGCTAGCATCGAGTGCAGCAGCAGAAAAATCCTGTAAAAAGTCACACAGGCGTTATCTACGATCCAAATGAGGTACCGTAGTAAGCCCAGCTTATGTTTAAGGGCGGAATGCGACAACAGTACCTAAATATCAACCATCTATTAATAATAACTTGCAAAACTTACACAGATTTATGTACAATACAGGGTATTCAGATTCACTCGTATCAAACAAAACTCCTATTTGGTGCGTATGAATACGACTAATTAGACGAGGAGAAGTCCAACACGTATGGCTCTCTTATATATTATGCATGATAGTAGGGGAGACCGGGATATCATGGAACACATTTTTCTGTTTTGTCTCTGGAGCAAGCTAGAACAGAGTTAGAAATTTGGGACCAATAAATTTGAAAAGAACGACCCTTCATCTACAAAACAAAACCAAGGAAAATAACTATAATATTATAATTTTTTTTAAATTCCATCTTAAAGGGCGTAACTTTTTTATTCCACAATGCACCACCCCAGTGTACCATGGAAACGATGGCCTGTATCATGGTACATGTTAAATCCCATAAGAAATTTTAAAAAAGCGTGAGTTCTGCTGGGGCTATACTCATGAAGGACTGATGTGTAAACATAATACTGTTGATATGAGCATAAGTGACACGCGCGCGCACACACACACACACGCACACACACACACTCACACACATGAGAGTTACAATTGTAATACTTACCAGTTACTCAAATCTGACGATCATAATTCTCATTTACCCCTACCATACACCGAGTTCTAAGATGTCAACATATCAAAAATATTTTTAATTCAAAAAATTAATCTAATAAAATATGAAGTGTACTGCATCTGAAAGTAATTATACTTAGAAACAGATGATATCTGAAATAATATAATATTATTATTAGGAAAATTAATTGTTTTTCAATTGTGTTATTTTTATCACAAATTGGCTAATCTGAAACATCGTTTACATTATCCTCAACTTTCTCAAGATCCAATGTTTCATTTTTTGGGCACTTTTAATTTTTAAAATTATTTGCAAAAATTTAAGGTATTTCTAGTATGTTCTATGGCACACCAGAAAATTTACACTGTGGCACACTAGGTTAACCTTCTTACAAGAAATTAACATTATATTTAATCTAAGTGTTTCTAAGTGTTGGTACTTCTGAGTAGGTACGCAATAAATTACTGACTATTCAGCTTCTTTGAAACACATTCGCAAATTTGAATGCTCAACTTCTCTCCCATTGGTTATACTTTTTGTGAGTTATCAAAATTTCGCTGTTGGTAAAATTTTGATAAATATTGCAATAAATTTTGAACAAAAAAGTGAATTACAATAGCAGACAAATTAAATATTACCAGGTGTATGAAACACAATACTATGGGACGAGTTTATACAAAAATTAAAGGATGTCAATTTTGTCCATGATACACTTGTTCCATGGTACTCCAATCTCCGCTACTATATCACACGATATTGTGCTCTCACCACTTGAGTGATTCTACATCATTGAACAGGATAGTTGGGTCAAAACTGGTTTAAACATTGAAAACCGACCAAAATTTTATGACAGTGTGGCTAGCTATCACATCTCTACGATAGTGTGAGAGTACTCTCATCCTAGTGTGATGATGAATAACAGTGAAGTCTACACTGTGATAATTTAATCTCATGAAATAAACTTTACTTATAGAGATAAACTATCATAGTGTGCATGAGGATTTATGCACTTTAATTAGCACCATTTTCTGAATCCTTATCATTTGCGCGAATGTCCTTCTTTCTTTTCTTTTTCATTCATACATTTATTATGAGAAACTGTTTCTACAGCCGTTCGTGTTAATGGGCACAAGTATGGGACTTCTTCTCGCTTAATAATACTCACACGCACCAAATGAAAATTATGTACAGCGGAAAGTAAAACTGAATAACTATACACTGTTCATGAGTTTACATGTTACAGTAAATGTGATACTTAATGATAGATCTTATTAATGAGTACGTCGTCCTCCAACCTTGGGCACAGTAAACACTGACTCGAAAATGTGTAAAATGATAGGCTATTCTCCACAATGTCCTGTAATTATTGGCCATTAAGGTATGAAATATGAGCGGAAAGCATAGCAATCAGTTTTTGAGTCATAATGATGTCCCACAGAGAGAAATTTAGTTACAAGAATGTTCTAGGAACTCATTTGTCATTGGTGGTCTAGGGTACGATTGTTGCTACTGTAAGAAGTAATGCAGAATAAAAAGGTGTGCATCCAAAAGCGAAGGGTGCTGCTTGCCATTCGAAGTGTCACAACAGCACTTCCTGTGACAGTAAATAATATGTGATATATTTTTCAGAGAATTAATTCTCCTCGTGTGTTTCAATTAACATAACAGAATATTTGTTGGATGCGATTTCATTCCAAAAACTTTCGTTAAATAATTGAATTTTAGTTTTTATTTGTGTAAGTACAACAATTATTTAAATTTCTTGCATCGTTGCGAAAAAAATTTTATCGCAAGTTTCAGGGAAAAATTTTGTTCTTTGTTTTAGAACCGAGGAAATGAATGAGACGCTGAATATAACCGCTGCGGCTCATTCACAGAAATTGAAAATTTTGCAAATATAAATTCTGACTACCAGTTCTGTTTACTTCTTTCATTTGCATTAATTATTGTAGTTAGAATTTATTAAACAGAACATTCAACTTTTCTAAGTGTTTTATGGCTGTAGTGTGACAGAATATTATTCATAGTTAAGAATGCCTTACTCACTTGCCTACTGCTTTTCCTAGCAAACATCACACTCGTTGATAATTATTCACTTTCCTCCCTCGTTGTGTAATGTAATATATTGAAGTCACATCAAGTTTGTTTTGAGGTGAAACCAGAGTTTTTCGGTGTTTCACCAGGAAAAATTAACCTTTTACAACTATTATCTTAAAGAAAAGAATGAACCAATTTCAACGAATCATACTTGATATTCAAGTATCAGATAACACACTGCAAACTGACTAATTTATTATTAAATTGTAAAACTACAATCAGCTAACACAACGTCACCTCCCGCTAATAAATTAACCAGGAAACCACTTTTTTCACTAATGATTTCATCACTAACTCAACCAACCTTCAGATACAAACAAAATGTGGCCCTGAGTAGTAATTTGCAACAAATATTTGGTGTATAATTTTGTTTATGAAAATATCTGAACCTCTGCATTCCCACTGAATGGTATCTGTGTACCAATTTCAAAACTGTCTATTGTTACAGCGACTGAATTTTTAAATGTCAGGAGTATGGATTAGGCTAGTACAAAAAATTTCTCAAACCATAGGTATTTTAACAAAATTAATACATGTTTAAAACATAATCCAACTTGATCTGGACTTATACATACGAGAATGATGAGCTAAACTTCTGAAACTGGTATTATATCTTAATTTCATCAGTCATTTAAAACTTCTGGAAAATACTGAGATACTGCATTTACATCGCTCAACGCATTATATCTAATCAACTTTGAATTATTTTCACGAACTTTAGAGAGGGAAATCCGGAATAGAAACAAAGAATTTTTATTGTCATCTATGGAACTACTTTCCGATAACAGTCAATTGCCTTCGAATTTTATAAACTCTTGCATTTCCAGTAGCGAGTTCTTTCTCCATTCCCATCGATAACGAGTTTGTTGAATCAGTTCGAACACAAATTTCACTATCGTCATCGGATTGTCTTGAATAAAAATATTCTGATTTATATAATATTCGAATGAAAACCGGAGGATTTGATGCATAGGAAAATTTACGAAAGAGAAAGAACTTTTAATCATGCATAAATAACCTCACATTCAATCGCATCTATCAAAAAATTTTGAATTATATATCATACCTTCCAAATTTCATGAAATTGGAATTCTAGACTCTGGTTTCAAAGTGAAGTTTAGCAAACTGCATAGGTATTAACTATTAGATCGTATTATACTACCACAATTAAATTAAAATTAATATTATTTTTATTAGTCAGTAATCATTAACTTTACAAATTACAATGTACACCTATAAGATGATAATAGCCTGAAGAATTGAAAAATTAAATACTATGACAAAGTTGATTCAGTTTGGGACAAAAACTGAAAAAAAGGCTATAATCTCTAGTACAAAAAGGAAATACACCATGCATTCGGCCCTAAAACTCAAAGATATGATTGGAAGTTCAATAATATTGATGCGTCATAGAAACATCATAGAAATGATTAGAGAATTAACTTTCTCTATCCGCCCCGTGCATCAAAAAACTTGCAGCAAATAACTTCATCACCAAACAAGAGAAACACAAATTGATAAATTCAATTTACTAAAATAAGCAACAAAGTGAAAGAAAAAAATATATACCCGACCACTACAGAACCTCCTCCTTTTTTTTAAGTCCGTTAAAAAAGAAATAAACGAAAATTGAGGAAACCTCCTTCAAATTATACGACCAATATAATGAAATAAAATTTCCACAAACGAAAAGATTGTGGAAAATTCATTCAAAAGCTGATAATTTAAAAAATACCGATACCAATGGTTTCTTGTTACAAGTGAAATAATCGTTGACTCCCAATGGAGGCATAAATCATTGACTCCAAACTGAGCCATAACGTTTACTCACTATGACAAATTATTTTTTTTTGTTACTTCAAACAATTTTTTTCATTCGTTTAATCATTTTTTTTAGTACTATATGTGGGAACTGCCATACCTTGCTCTATACAAAATACATTTGCTAGTTATAGCCAGCAGTGAGATGGCAATGTGATTAAGTTCCGCTTTTAGCTGGCAAATATGTAGGTTTCAGGTTTGATTCCCCAAACTGAAAAAACTTACATTTGATGATCCTTAACGTGTGTTGGACATGCACGCAGCATAGTGGTGCATGATGGAACTCACAATTCTCCTTCATAACTTGAGTTGCTGATAGATGAGGCCCTATATAGTGGAAATAGAACCCATATAGGCAGTGTAAGCCTGTTTGTATAGGTAAAAGAGGCATTTCTGGCTCTGCCCAATCTCCCACAGTATCTGATGTTGTTCAACTTGTGTTGAGTCTCTCTAGGGAGAGAGTGTGTGAGAACTGCCATACCTTGCTCTATACAAAATACATTTGCCAGTTATAGTTGGCAGTGAGATGGCCGTGTGGTTAAGTTCAACACTTTTAGCTAGCAAATATGTAGGTGCCAGGTTTGATTCCACAAACTGACAAAACCTACAGTATATTTATTCAATTTTTTTTTTGTTTGGAAACTTCTACACAAACATTATTTTGAAACAAACTCAGTAGAATTTACTGAAAGTCCAATATTCTTGGAATCACGTTGTATGGACTTTTACTAGGTAGCCTGGATTGTACCTATTACGAGAATTTTACTTTTTCCATTTCCTACATGTGACTTATTTCACACACACTAGCACCCATAAAACTAATAAAGTATGAAGCAGAATAATATTTTGTGTATTTGGTTTCCTATCTGTGACGTCATTTTACTTATACTAATACACTAATGAAATGATCGAGGGTACTTAGTAATGAAATAGTATATACATATAATTATACTTTGCTTGGAGGGGAATAGTAAAAATAAAATAAAAATATAAGAAAGAAACCGATCAAATCCCTCGCGAGAAAACTATGCAAACCTGCCATTAATAAAGTTTGTTAGTGGAACTCGCAGTTATTTGTGGGACAATACAAATAAAACAAACAGAAATTCAAGGAAAAAGAAAGCTTAACCGTACTATACGTCTCTTGCAGAATATTTCACATTTGTATTGTTTTCGACGTTTTTCCATTGCAAGTGTAAAGAGAGCTATCCAATTAGGAGGAAAAGGTATTTCAGCTGAGGAACGACAAATTTAAGAGCATCATTATTGGAAGTATACGTAATGATTGATTCTATCCAGTAGGTGTCCTAATTTGGTAACAAGATTGAAGATTTATTTTTGTTCACGATCATAAATAATAGGTACACTGGGCGGAGAAAAAACATCACTATATTAAGGGAAAACAAGAAAATTGAGAAATTACCAACCTACGAATAAATTGTGCCCATAATATTAACTGTGTTACAGTCTTGACACTGTTGATTTTTCAGGTTCGATGAAATGATGTTTCATTAGACACCCGAAATTTTGAGCCAGACTTCTAGAGGCCGATAGGCTAGCAAACGACGTTGGCTACAGGTTAACGAACAGAAACATTTTCACAATTTTTTGTTCATTTATATTAATTTTTGTTCAAATAAACGATAGAGAAAGAATACATCACGAAAAATTTTGGACCGAACATCAATACGCCTTGAAAATTATTAAATTACGTTTTAAATCGAATCGATCATTTTCTCGAATTTATGAGATTTTCATTTTCAAGAGGTAGGTAGTTCTTTAAGATTTGTTTGAAGCTCACCGCTGAATTTCTCCTCTAACCTCCTGGACAGATCAGAGTACGTGGATGACGCAGGTTGTATGACAAATTCGTGCACATGGTCCGGTGTCCCCCACAGATCAACCGTGCAAATTATCTTAACTTTGGAACCTTTTTTGTTCTTGGTCTTTGTATAATAATATGATAATATTAGCGATGCTATAGCTGGGACATATAATTATGGTTTTACTACCTACACATGCGAATAAGCTTTATAAGTTTACTAGCTTTTACCCGCAGCTTCTCCTGCGCGGTATCTATTTACGTAAGTTTGAATTTTTTCCTTCATTGATCCCATGTTTATGGGACTACAAACGTCCAGCAATTGATTCTCTATACAGAATTGAATTGGAAATTCGAATTCTTCGCCACAAAAAGCCTCACTTAATAATTCAAGCAAAAATAATCTAATCTGGACTCTTTTTTTGTGGTCTTGAAAGGTCTAATAATTTGGTTGTTTTTTTTTTTTTTTCATGTTTTATGTTATGACTTTGAATCGAAGATGCTTGAAATAAGAAATTTTCAAACAACATGAAAGGTACCTACAAATCAACGGACAGTGGTGTTGGATTTGAAATTGGCATATTCAATTATTACAAGCAAAACTTTTCGGTTACCTCGAGCTTAATGGACTAGTTTAGTAATTTTTATTAATTTAGTTTAATCCATGCAGTTGGCTGAGACTTACAACCAATACTTTTCAGCTAATTTCAAATCAATGAACAATTTTTTTTCCAAAAGCTTATTTCAATTATTACACATTTTGCATCAGCGCCAACTTAGCCCAGTTCAATGCAAAAACTTCAATCGAAATTAAAACGTACCTTCTATTCCTATTTCTGCACGTTCCAAACCTTTGAATTGTATCTTTTCTAACCACGAGCATATTTTTATTTGGATTTTTTTTGGTTCGATGAAAGTTTAAGATAAGGAACCGGAAGAAGAATAAATATATTTTCACCTTTCAAAATATCCTACGTACGAAGGAAAAGTACGACGTAGTCGATTTACTTTATCCATTTTTTTTCCTTCTTCCTTTCCAATATTCCAAAGTAAAAGTTTCAGATAGGTAACCAAAGAGAAATGCCAAGTCGGATCAAATTCTAGAATTCTGTTTACAAACTGTCACAGGTAACGCATAATTTTCATGAAAGTTTCATCAGTTGTAAAGACGCTGAAATTCAGTTTATCAGCCAAAAACTCAAACAGATGTCGAATTTTCCCAGGAAATAAACAATAAATAAAAATAATATTGGTTTGAGAAAAATATACGAAAATTATTTTACGGTCGGTTCTCCATTTATACGCATGTACATTTTACTTGTATGTCAGTGAAATATAAATCAGGACAATCTCAATGCAAATACTACGGAACAAAAATATTTTACCAAATTTTTTCACATCCATACTTCAACCGCATGTAAACAATAAAGAGTAGAAACAAAAAGAATAAGGCTATTTCATTATTTATTTTTCGTTCACCAAAATACTCTTACTGCATCAGAAGGACGACTAAGAGTTATGATCACATGTTGTGGTGAAAAATTTCGGCAGTAGAAGTCTGATACCAACATTCTTCCTTCACACCGGCAACTCTCTAAACTCATCCAAAAATGCATACATTATTTATTTTATTCTTACTGCCACACTGTTGTTCCGCCTGATGAATATTAAACTATCACTCGGTCGATCTTATAGTTGCTCGTCTACATTTGCAAACTTCATCTCGCACAATAATCTTTGAATCATTTTGTCAAACTGAATTAATTAAAATAAATTGTATTTCCTCTATCGTCACGCATAGTCTGCTTCCTTGACCCCTATAACTTCTGAACCAGTTCTTCGTAATGGAAACTCGGAAAACTGATATATCAAACAGAACATTTAAATGTCAGTATTCTACACCAATTTCATGATTTTTTGGTGTAACCTGCATAATGTTTCATTTCTAGCACACCTTCTCAATATAATTATTTACCAAGTTTCATCTTCATCCGTCAACCCAATCGAAAAATATAAGCGAATAAAGGGATCGAAGTCCAGTTTCTCGTTATCAGCTGTTTGTTTACAATTTTCTAAACACTGAATGTCAGCCTATAAATGAGTTAGGCTTAATAAAAAAAACATAGGGTGGATAATTCTGACCTCTAGTGACAAGAAAAAACATGAGAACCAACAAGAAAATATACCTGCAGTCTGAGCGTTTTAGTGATTGAAAACCCCAAGGTTCCATATCTGGCACATCACGCATTAAGTAGACAAGATTCGCTGGGTTAACTGATAATTTTTTTCATCGTTTTTTTGTAATTTTGAGCTAAAATTTTTGGTAGTTTTCTCTAAAATTGAAATTTAATCACAAAATTGGTGCCTAAACATTTTCTACCTCACTGGGAATCCTTGCAACGTAAATTTGTGGTAAATATTACAAAACCAATAACGAAACAAAAATACATCAAGAAAATTATACGTTAAAAATAAATTTTTAAAAATATGCTTTTATAAGAGAATAAAGCCCGTGAAGTGAAACTTTGCGAAACCCGTTTGAAATACTTATTATTGTCAAAAAATATTTTTCCCCCTTCAAAGACGCGTAATAAAGTAGACCAATGTTGGTAAAAACTCACGAAATCTTTTTTCACAACCGACATTTTGTTTTAAATGAGAAGAGAAAAATATCTTGCCAAAGATAAACATTGCAAAATGTCTCTAATTACTTTCTGCATTCGTAATAGGTCTACGGTAATTGAGAAACTCATTTATTTTGCAGCTGCTTTTTCTTTTTCATTTTTTTTTTTTTTCACACTATACTTCAACTCTTTCGTTCCAAGGCTTCTTTCTTCATTTTCAACTTTTCCTAATCGTTTTTAAATGATGAGTTATGGTACAATAGGAGGGCGTGCGGTAAGTTTTTCTTGACTCGATAATTTTCCAAATAATTAAAGAATGGGAAAACAAAAAATATGATTTTATTTTTCTTTCTCCAAATTTCCACTTCTCGTCAAGTTGGTTAAAGGTTTACCTCATTCTTTTATTTATTTGTTTTTCTTGTTTTTTTTTGTTTTTTTTTTTTGTGTGTATTCAAAAGTACGTCATTGTGAGAATTTTTTACATTCATTTTTACTTTATTTTTTCCTCAATTTTAAATACTCTCGTCAACCTTTACGATGTGAAGAAAAGCAGTTGACACACCATTTTAGTTACGTTCGTTCTTTTTTGGGTCTCATTTGTCTTATTGGCAGACTTATTACACCTCCTGGCTCGAAATTACCTGCCTGCAATAATGAATTTTTCAAAAAACGGGAAATCATTCTGCTGATGTTCTTAATTTTCAGGGATGCAAAATCAACCCAAGTCCGGGAAGGTGTCTGGAAGTTCACTCCACCAGCTAATGGTGGGGGGAATGACAGCCATAAGAAACCGAAGGACACTTTCTATGACATCAAGGGCAGATGCTGTCAGTTATGTTAGAGAAAAATTTTGTGATTTCCGGTACTAAAATGAATAAAATATACCGTCCTAATTTTCGATAGTTCCAACGAAACGAAAATTTGTAGACAAAATATTAGGCCACGAGAAGACATAAGAAATGAATTAAGTCGGTGAAATTATACGACCACTGAAATCTTAAAGAAGAAGATTTTACGTTATTTCATAAATATTCTTTCTACGCGATACGCGCAATAAAGAAAGTATCGATTAAATTCAAGTTCACGAAACTTTTACGAATAAAAAATTGTATATAAAACTATAAATAATCTTCAACCCAAAAAATCGATAAAATACAATCACATTTCATCCTTTCGCCTCTCCCCATTCTTTATGCAGGGAAATGTTTCTTCGAAATTTTAGGCAAATTACATTTTCCCCAATATTTTGTACAACGAAAAAAAGAAGAGAAATTAAGAGCCTATAAATGGTGCGTATTAAGGAAATTTTCCACAAAATTTTACAGCACAACTTCGAAACTGTATACCTAACTATATATGCCTACCCACGTCACCTTCTTAAAAAGCGCCGACGAGAATTTGTTACCGAAAAATTTTGATTCACCAAATTTTATTACAGTTGCGTTCCCGAAAAGCGTATATATGCGTATAAATATTTTGAAAATCTGACAGCTTTATGTATTAAAATGTCCCACACCATCCGCATTCGTCTCGATGCTCGTTTCGCTTGGCTTCCATTTTTCTTCCTTTTATAGTCGTCGCCATATTTCATTTACCCGACGAATTTCGTTAGACAAAAAATTTTTTCCGATTTTATTACTTCCTATTTTTAGCCACGATCTTCTTAATGGCACTTGCCAAAAGTCGTAATACAATTTTTCGTCCCCCTTTCACTGCCTCCCACCCATCAAACATAACCTCGTCTACATTCACAAGAAAATTGCACAGCCTTTTTCACTTTTGAAGCGCGTCCACAACTTTGCACGTAATTTCACTGTCATTTACGTTCCAATATCCGCGTACTAGAAACGATTCCACATTGAAACTACAATGTGTATGAAGTTCCAGGCATATGTGAAAAAAATTTTTTTCGCAAACAAGATTTATATTCGTTCGTCGAACTTTTTCGGTTTTTTAGACTCGAACACCTCAAAATTTCCTTTGCCAAATCCATCTGCATACCCTACCATCAAATTCTGGTCTTCATTATAATAGGCTATAAATCGGAAAATTTCTGTTCCAAATTTGAAACTTTTTAGGACAAATAGGGATTTATGGGATCGCAAATGTGGCTGCTGCACACGCACTACGCGAGCAACCCCCATCGGGTCAACCAGTTGTTTTCATAAAAAGGGAAATCTTTCTGCAAGAGCTTGCGGCCTCTGATCTTTCACATTTCCATTACGTGAAAACTTATTCTTCATGTACAACATGAAATTGCTACGCTGAAATTTTAATATTCACATAATCTTCAAAAACCAACTCCTCAAGCCGAGCTTACTATTACAAAATTTTGAAATCCTAACGGGGCTTGCTACACTAACGTTTTTTTTTTAAATAATCAGGTAGGTAGGTAATACTCTGTTCTGATAAATTAAAAAAATTTTTTATTCTTTTGAGGTAGGTATACATATAGTATTTTAGCCAGGGAGAATTCAGGAAATTCTACTCTGGCGCAGTGATAATTTGTGAAAATCCAGTTTGTCAACTTTCATTAAAAATATTTAAAAAACAAAAAAAAAATTTAAAAAACGATAAAATAAAAATAAAACTCATATTAATGGAATGCAGAAATGATTCGCGTTACCCGTTATGCCTTAAATATGTAAAAGATACTTCGAGCAACACAGGCGACTTGCTTTTCTCCAGTAATTTATCATTTTTGTTTTACATGTTTTTCGGAAACTACTAGACCAATGGGCACCAAACTACTATCAAACTTGCACTCACATAAAAATTTTAGGCCAATCCCTTTTTTAGTTTTCTCGAAACTGTGAACCAAAATTTTTCTGCAGTTTTCTATGAAACTACTAAACGAATATGCATCAAACTTTTACCAGACTTGAATTAACATACGGAAAATTTATCGTAAAATTCAAACCCGTTTCTTCAAAATTCTGGAAAAACTACTTTTAAAGAATTTTTTATTCTCCAATTTTCTCGGAAACTAACGAACCATTTGACACCAAATTTCTCTCGACCATATTACTATATAAAAACTACGCGTCGTCAAAATTTCAGCCCTACTCCTTCGGTATAGTTTTCTCAAAACCGTGAACGAAAAATTTTCTCAAAAAACTTTTTATTTTCCAGTTATTTCGAAAACTACTGAACAAATGAACACAAAACTCCAATAAGACTAGCACTAACATATGGAAAATATATCATAAACATTTCAGACTAATCCCTTTTGTAGTTACTTCAAAATCTTAAAAAAACTACTTTTCCAGGAATTTTTTGTTTTTCAGTTTTTCCTCGGAAACTGCTGGACCAATGGGCAACAATCTTCGTTCAAACCTGGTCCTATATTAAAACTACTTTTCATGAAAATTTCTGCCCTATCCCTTCGGTAATTTTATCAAAACCACGAATTAAACATTTAGACAATACATACAATCATACATACATCACTATAAAAAAAGTACAAGCCGGCTGAAATTAATTCATTGTCAAAATTATTTCACAATATTATTTTTCCAATATATTCCCTCATATTCGACGCGCATGCGCCATTAACCATACTGCCACAGATATAGCAAAAAAAAATTTTACAGCTTCTGCCAAAACAGCAAATTCTATAATGTTACTCTTCGATCATATACATAATTGACTGCGCATACTGATAAAATGTTGAAGGTAAACAAATGAAATGTACATTCCATTCAAAAGTTCCTTTTCTTATCAAACTGTACTTTTCACAATATTAAAAAATCAGAATTCTCAAATTGAACGTATTTTTAACCAGGTTTTCTTGTTTGAAATAAATTTAGTTATGGCCAAAATACTTTGAAGATCAACAGTCGGAAATTTGGGTTTATATATTACAAGTTTGTGAACATAAATTGTTAAACTGTCATTTTATTCCTCGGAGGAAATATATTATTATGCTCTCTTCTCACACATTGCGCAAAAATTTTTAAATGATCTCTCATCTGTTATGTATTTCATTAAAAAGTATCACATACAAAAACAAAAATATTAAAAAGGAATAAATGACGCTATTTAATTTAAAAAACACTTTCATTCTGTAAAATGACGAGTATTATATTTGATAAATCCTGAAAAAAGGGAACTTTTTAATGAAATGTACGCCTTCATCGTGTCTCCATATAAGCCAATATTAATTTTATCAGTATGCGCAGTCCATTATGTATGTGGTCGAAGATGTTACTCATATGCCAACAAAAATCCAGGGCTCAAAAAGTGGCGCTTTATAGCTTGTATACTATACATCTAATGTTATAGATATATAAATATAAAAAAATTAGGTTAAAATGGGAAAATTGTGTCATTGGTTTTCTTTTGACGTGAAGTGGAAAATGTTCACTACCCCACCCTTAATCTCTCTATGAGGTCAATTTTAATATCCCCGTTTGCAAGCAAAACGGGTAAAAATCACTCGTGATAATTTAAATAATTTTCCCCTTATTTGGTGGAGACTTCCTTAAATCCGGCCCTATCTCCAGCCATCAAACGTAGTTGCCGAAATTATCGACGTGTTTATTAGCCTCAAACATAATTATTTTTGTTAATACGGGCTACACAATTGAAGCGCATAAACAAATGGCTCCCTTTTGACGGCAGTACAAAGCTCGGATAGCGTAACGTCAGTAATACATTCGAATATATGTTTACAAAAAGTCTCCTTCGAACAGAAGCCTACCCATACGCAATGAGATTCACGAGATATTTCCCGATGTTGTTGGGCTACATGGGATTGAAATTAAGTCAGAAGTAGAACTGAACCGTGAACAGAAAATAGTCTAACCCTCATCCATTTCACTTTTCTTTTTTTTTTTTCATTTTTCTGGATTTTTTGCACCTTTATTTCCCAAAAGGAGTAATATTACATTGATTTTTTTCTTCATTTTCAAACACAATATTTGTCTCAACTGAGCTCCTTCGGGCTAATATGAGTTAATAATAATTACA
This sequence comes from Ericerus pela, assembly GCA_011428145.1. Taxonomy (NCBI): domain Eukaryota; kingdom Metazoa; phylum Arthropoda; class Insecta; order Hemiptera; family Coccidae; genus Ericerus; species Ericerus pela. The sequence continues at coordinate 399,262 of WOFM01000224.1, forward strand.
TTATCAAGACTTTCGATATTTTTGTACTACATAAAATCTAAACCAGTATAACCAAGGTTACGAAAAATGAATTAAATGTATGCTCGAAGAAGTGAGATAAAAACAACAATTCTGAAATTATTTTTGGAACAAAGAAGAATTAATTTTTAACATCGCTCCATTGAAACGCAAAATAAAACGAAAGTTCGGTGAAAGTTTGTTTTTTTCATTCTGTTGTCTCGGTTCGACAATTATAATGTTTTCCTCGCAAACGATGTCTGTTGAAACAATTCGTGGGTTTTTTTTGCCGACAAAATCGTGGAAAGCAAATTTTTCCTACAGACCAAAATCCTACTACATTTAGCAATAAGTTCAGATGAAATGAATCGGCGTGGATGTACGTCGAGGGCACCGGAAAACAAAATTAAAACTCACTTTCGCAGTCCTCACGGCTCCAGTTCGCACTATAGGACCGTTTCGTTGGTGCAGGTTCGAGGTCCATTTACCAACGAGTACTTGGAGCTGCCGCCATTTCTTCGCGTCACTGGCACCGTACCACGAATGAACAATTCTTTGAACGTTTCGCGGAACTGTCTCGACATTCCGCAATAAATGGCAAAATTAATCGGGTAACTGACGATGATGAAAAAATTTGTGAACAGTATTAACGTGTTGACGATGTCGTAGTCGAGGATCTCCACGAAGCCACTCGAAATTATATGCAGTACCTATTCGAAACAAAGAACAGAACAAAATTGTAGGGGAGATCAGTTTCGCTACAAACATTCAACTTATACATTCTATTCGGGGTGATGAGGCTACACAAACAAACACAAACACACACACACACATACACACAAAATCCCATAACACGTGATTATGCGGCCCTTAATTGCATGGAAGCTAATGTTTGCAAGACCTGCGTAACTTCAAAGAAACAAAATTGTGAATTTATATAAGGATTTTATTGCGAAAATAGCATAATTCAAACATAAAAAGTGAACATAAAATACTCGTGTAGATGCAGAACTGATAAGAAGTTCTCTTTTACATTTATGATCTTATTTATGTTCTAATATCACACGCCCTTCGTAATTTCGTATCGAAACATTTATTTTGATGGTTCGCTTTGGAGGTATCAGCGTTTTGGGATATTTTTAATCGATTTCAAAAAAAGAGGTTATCAATTCGATCCGTTTGTTTTTTTTTTTTATGTTTATTCCAGCATAATTTCTCAACCTGGGCATCGATTTTGATGAATGGTTTTTTTAATTGATAGAAGATGATCCCATGGTGGTCCGTTAAATATTTTTTAGAATCGATGAGGTATAGTTTCGGAGTTATCTTTAAATAAAAAACTGTCAGTTTTAGAGTAATATTGCGGCTAACACTCGTAACGAAAAATCATTGAAAAAAATGTTTTCAGCAAAAAATCTAACCATCTTTACATATAAAAAAAAAAAAATGCTCTAAAAATAAAAAATAATTAAATTTCTAAAATGAAACGAAAAAGCATTATGGTAAATGATGATTTTTTTTCTCAAAAAATAAAACCGAATCCAAAAAACAAAAAACAAAAAAAACTAAAAAATACACTAAAAAGTGAAAAATAATCCTCTTAAAATTTTGGTAGCAAGATGTAGGTCTAGGGACTGAAATTATTGAAGTCGACGCTAATTAAAAATTTTAATCATAAAATTTGACGGAATTGACGTATGAAGCCTACATGATAAGGAAAAGAGTACCGAATTCAATAATTCCAGCCCCTAGACCTACATTTTGCTGGAGAAACACAAAGCTAATACCTTAAGGTTGAACTGAGAACTTAATAATGGGCAACATAAATCTTCAGTTTTTGAAAACATCAATTTTGAAAAGTAGGGTTATAAAGAATAAACGCACGTAGGCTTCGTAATTTATCATCATCATCATCGAAAATGCTTTGTTTTTTTTTTATTCATTTCTAGGGAATTTTTTTTTTTTTTGCCTGTAACATTCGTATTTTTGAAATATTTGTCAAATAGGGTGAGTTCGAGCATGAAGAAAATATATAAAAAATAGGCTGGTCTAGCGGTTCGGCTTTTTGCACATCTTCAACTGTCGAAAAAATAACAGAGTAATTCTCTCATTTTGGGCGTGGGAACCAATAACACTTTATAGTCTTTGAATCTGATTTATCACAGAGTTGTAGAATTGTACATCTTTGAAAACCACACTGAAAAAATTTCAAAATGCTGTTTCTGTATCGAACAGGATGCAAAATTTTGTACAAAATTTCGATCCTGTACATTGGAAGTTTGTTACTACAAAAAAGTGGAAGGGTAAAATATTCTGTATGCCCTTGAATGGATGAGCGGTAACACCATAGCATCATAGAACAAAGAGACTAATTCGATGCTCTTCAGTAATCTTGTGGATAAAAGCATAAGCCAACTAATGGAGGAAGGTAAAATTTGATTGTATTAGTATGTTCAAAAACTATTCTAATAATACGTATGACGATAATTGGCAGAAACAAACTCTGCATGCATTTTACCTGTGAAACAGAAATGAAAAGTGGCAAAGCAGAATGAGCCAAGAGCCACAAATATGCTGTCGGGTATTAAAGAAAAAAATGTTTCATTTAGGCGATACGAATAGGAAAAATCTTAAGGAGGAGAGGCTTTTCTCCCAAGTTGTAAGAGTAATTTAGGCTCTTGCCACAGTTAAGTATACACAGGACTTGACAAATACTACTTTTGACAAGGGGAATATACTGGAGGGGGGTCTAAACTCCCCTCAAAATAAATCATGAAAGTAAGAGAAAAATTTTTTTCATAGAATACAAATTATTATTATAAAAAGAATAAAATAACTTCGGTTAACATATTATATCACACAGATTATTTTTTTACTGAATATTCCATTTTCATTTATTTCATTTTATTATATTTATTTTTTAAATCGTGAAAAATCTTCAAGTATCAACAAAACTTTCTAGTACTTTCTCAGGTTTAAGATCATGTGTAGTCTGAATTAGGAAGCATAGTCAGCTGTGGATTCAGAGCATTATTTTTGGGAGGAATAATTTGAGTGAAAAGAATAAAAGAGAAGAGATTATTTACAGAGTTTTGATTAGTTTTATTCTGTTAGGTTGTTTTAATAAAATTTTCAAAATTTACACCCATTACGTTTTTATTTTATTGCAAGCGTGTTCTGGCCCTGAATTTTTTCATGCATGCTTACAGGAAACAATGTAGAATTAATTTTTTTCGTGTCTGTGTGTGGCTGTGCGGGGAGTGGCATATGTACATCGAATTTGAGGGCATAACTGGTGAAATAATATTGGGGAAATAATTTTGTGCAATAATTTTAACAGACCAATTTACAACAAATTTGTTTATTATAGTGATAGAAGCAAAGGAATCACAAATTTTGTGAGAGGAGCAAGGAGCAAAAATGTTTTTTTTAATAACAGGGTAGGATTTTCCGTTTCTCCCGCAGACTGGCGCCTGTATGAGTTAGTGAGAAAGAAAGGGAAACATATACTTTGATTAAAAACATCCCCAAGGCATAATCCAGGGTACGATACCGCTTTTAACTGACATAAAAAACTTAATTTTGGATTATTTGGCACTTATCTTCTTCGGCTTTTTCACTCTTCAAATACTGATTCAGACGATGAAGGTTGTCTTCTCATCAGAAAAAAAAAATTATAAAAATTCAAAAAACTGTATTTTTCAAATCCCAGCCATTTGGCGAAAAATAAAAAAAGAATACATCGAACTCCTTGAATAAAAGAGTTTTTGGATGCATTACAACAAGAACATTAACTGAGAAACATAAAAAAGAGTGTAGGTGTAGACATTCACTGAGCAACATTTAAAATAGTGTAGGTATCCATTCAACGAATGTCTAAAGGTGACTTCAACGTTCAATCTATTATTCCATGTAATTTACTCATTAGGTACAGACTAGCTTTCACAAAAACAATTGTTTTCCCGATTTGGTATGCACTAAAATGACACCACTTGTGAGCACTATACTTCCCACTACACTTGCAGACAACGATATTCATTTACTTTTAAATATCCACTGGAAGGGAGATAGTATACGAAATTTACGTACCGTCACAACAGCCAATGGAATCTCAGTGAGCAGAAATACCGTCACAACGACAATGAGCATCAGCGTGGTGCAATTTGAATCACGTAACTTCTTGCATTCGCTTTTACGATTTTCCTTGAACAGTTTGTCTCGTTTCAGTTGTGCTTTGCGCATTGCCCGGAACAGCAATAAATTTAATATCACCAATGATATGCAAGGTCCCACATGCACAAAAATCACTCGAAATGAATAGTAAATGATAAAATAAGCGTTTAAAACGTTGTCATTGTGCAGCCAGTCAGCAAACTGAACCTGAAAAATTGAGGAAAAAAACAAGGAAACCAAATTTTAAACGACTTTAATTTCATTGAATCTTAATAACACTTAGCAGTAGGTAACAAATTATTCCTGTTAATATTCAAACGCTGAAATAAAAATAAAACATAATTTTCTTTTCAGTATTTTGTTTTGAGGGTTTATTCACCATTACTGACAGTTCCGTGGTTATTATATGGCCCAAGAAGCAACTTACAATATTTATGACTCATAAGTAACACTATTTCATAATGGTGAGTGATATACAACGCCAGTAGCATGACAGGATCTATAATGGCAAGACCTTATGAGCGTAGGGGAGAACGGGGTTGAACAGGCTAATTACTATCAGGAAGGGTAGGTATGTATGTGGCTTCTCCTCAGGTCACATCCACTGTACAGGCTGTTTTAGGGTATTTATGCAACATACACATTTCAATTTTTTTTTAAATTACTCCTCTTTCATCTCGCATTTTTCAGCTGCTGTTGGGGATAGAAAACTGAAATTAGTACTGTTGGAAAAAGAAGACAATTTTGTTGAATTTGAATACTAAAACAATTTAGTTTTTCATAAATGAATCAAAACAATCGTGAATTGATGAAAAATTTTCTGTTTTTGTAATTGTTGATCAATTCAAAAACAAATGATGTGGAAAAATATTTTCAGTAGTAGTCGCCTCGACTATGTTTCAATGACAAATTCATTTCCATCATCAATTTTCACCTAAAATGAAGTAGTTCTGAATAAACTGCAAAAGAAAATACAAAAACAAAACTCTTTAGCGATAAGAATGACGAGACTATACATATTCATCGTGAATAATTTCTCAAAATGCTGGCATGTCAGATAATACTCCTCACTGAATCAAACCAGTTTGGACAAGTTTCATCCACTTTATTTTTGAACTATATTGACAGCATTGATGATAAGCTATTCAATAAAGCTTAAACTTGAGGCTTTTGCTTAAAATCTTGAAAATATAGCTAATGCTTATAGCTTATGAGATGATTGGCTTAACCTTAAAGCTTAACCTTATGGTTTAAGGCTTATAGCAATTATAGCTTAAAAATTTTTTGTTCAAGAAATTTCTTAAAACAACTTTGGTTTTCCTCTACTTTTTTTTTTGTTTTTTAATTATTGACACTTCACAGTTTGTGTCATTATGAATTTAAATTTTCAGATTTGTGAAATGGAAAAATTGAAATTTCTTGAATCCCTATTTTTGAAAAATGAAAAAATATAAAAAAAAAACGTTAATTCCGAAGGTTAGTAAAAATATATAGCGTGTGCTTATGACTTGTAACATATGATACAATTGGCTTAAACTTATGGCTGACTTAAATTGGTCAAAAACCTTAAGCTAAGGGCTGACTTATTATCCTCGATTGACAATAAATTCATATTCCTTGAATATCTTAATTTGCTGAAAAATGTATTTTTCTAGGTGTAGTCTGTGTTCTATTCACTTTTTCATTGATAATTTATTTCGCGTGGTAGTGGTTATATTGGTACAACATTTGTAAATATTTTGAATAAATAAACCTAAATAAATCTTGAATAGAATTTGCGATACGTGTGGTCTATCTATTTTTTGAATTATTGATTCTTCTCAGTGCAATGTGTTTTACTTTTTATTTATTTCATGCTGTACTTAATGGTTATATTAGAGCCCATAATTATTTCATCTACCAATGCTAAATCTTAATTAAAATTTAAAATAAGTTTTTTTTTTTTTTTTTTTTATTTGTGGGGTAACATGTAGGTACTTTACTCACATTTTGATTATTTAATTACCTATATGAATTACGCAAAAGTGTTGAAGTTATATTTCATGGTTTGGATCTAAGCAAATCCTCATTCGAATTAGTGATAAGGCCGTTAAACTCCCGATAATTTAAAAAAAAAAATAGTATTTTTCTATTACTAATTTTTTATAGACAGAACTGTGATGACAGTATAACTTTCATACCATAAGCATTAGTAAAAGGTATGGCATAGTACAAACTGGCATTAATTTCCTTGGCAGTAATGAACTTATTCTTGCACTTCTGATCGATTCATTCTGTTACTGCGCTGTTCTCATTCTATCAACATCATCAAAAATAACCCTATATCAGCAAGTACTATTTCTCTATTGGTAATGTACTTTTCCTTGAATTCTTAATAAAGTCATTCCATTACGGTAATGTTTTCATTCCATCAGTTACATTAAAATTTACATTATAAGAGCTATAAGTAATAAACTTTCTATTGCATTTTTAATTGATTCATTGCATTACTACACTGCTGTCAACATTCAGTATTGGTAAAAGTTATTGTGAATTTATGTACCATTTCCTTATTAACACTGTATAGCTACTGATTCTTCCACACAGATTGGTATCATTCCATTGCTATTATCTCATGTAGATGGGATAAAATTATGTAAACAGTAGGTGGGACAGTTTTTCATTATTTTATTTTTAGCCTATTAGCGTTATTGTTATAAATTGTCACCAAATCAATTATTACGTAACTCATTTTTTCAGAGAAAAGATCAGAGTTTTCTCACTGAAGGGTTGTCAATTTATTGATACCCGATTGACAATAAATGTAGGGGGATAATTTGATAAGACTATTCTAAGGTAAAAAAATAAATATAACATAATTACATTAATTCAATGTTGATACATTCACAAAATTTTCTATACTTCAGTTGTAGAGACATTACGTCCCTCAGTTTGTTATTGCAACACGTATGAAACACGCCAGAAACTCGCTCGCATTCATTAAATTCGCCACGCTTGTGCACCAACAATGGTTATATTAGCTAATAAAGAGTGTTTCAATAACCACCTAGTTTTCAAGAAAACCTAACTAAGTACTGACTTCACGTACATTTATTAATTCCTCCACGCTTTTAGAACAGACGTAGCACACCAAAAGCAACCAACTTTTCGTTTAAAACCAGCATTACAAACGTTGAAAAACTCGCATTAACACATTTAGCGAGGAAATCTTTCGAGAAAATGAAAACTCCATTTACACACATGAACAAAGGTACCGAATTCAATCTTATTTTCTCCTCAGAATTTTCATACCAGAAAAATACGAAGAGCGGGTTAAAGAGAAACCTTTTTTTATAGCGTGTTGGTTCTATTAACCTTAATTTCTTTCGAATTTCTGCGAGTAAAAGGAAAAAAACAAGAAGAAAAAAAAAATCGCACCGAACCAACAATACACTGCAAAATAAAGTCGATCCTGCGTTCAATCCTTTAAACTTTTTACAGTTTTTTACTTTTGTTCCATTATATTTAACCGTCGCCGCGGTGAAAGTTTTTCATCAAGTCTTACATGCGTTCGCAAAGCTGGCAGAATTTCAAATTGTTATGAATATCCGTGGGTGCAGTAGAAATATACATGCTGATACACAGGGAACGTTTTTCTTGGGTTAAGATTAGACAGCATGGTGAAAAGCAGCAAAAGACAACAACAAATTAAACTATCAACTGAAGAAGAAGACAAGAAAGAAAAACTTCTAAAACTAATCTTGTAATTTAGCCTAAACACGTTGCGTAAATAAAACTTTCTTTCAAAACATTTTTTTCTTCACTTTTATATTTGTACAGGAAAGTAGAAGAAAAAGGATTAAGAAAAAAAAACAGAAATTGATTACAAATACTGTAGAGCTGAGCTGAGCGCAATACAGTGCAAACATGCGAATAACTTTGGTCCCAAATAAATATTTCACATGCTCGAATCGATCATTTCTCAGTGTATTTCCCAAATGAAATCCTTGCCATGCCAAAATGAAAATAAAACTCCCATAAAACAGAAGGGTACTTTTTCCTCCCTACATTTAGGTAAATTTTTAAAGAAAATTTTTAGTAATAGCTGAAAAAAATATATACATATACATTCCTGTTAACCACAGTACAGGGCAATTTTCATCCAATAGTCTTGAAATTTGATACAATTATTTATATTTACAAAAGGACAAAACCTATTGTTTTTATTGGACATTGGGGGCTGATGTCCGATAGAATGCACACTTGAATATTTGTGATGAATGATTGATGAAGTAATTTTAATATAATAAATAAACAAATAACACTAAAACACTGGTGTACCGCAACATACAAGAATTTATTTCATAAAGATGATTGTGGGGATTAGACCATTACTCGTATGAGGAAATAGGCTCGGCCTATCGATGACAGTCGTCATCTTCGGTGACAATTATTCGTGCCTTGCACGTTAAACCACAATACAAATGTATGTTCGTTTGTACTTGTCTATTTTTGCAGATAGACAAGTTACAAATCTCGGACCGTGACAAATCGATAGATAATCATCTCGGCGATGTCACGGACCGGTACGAAGATGCATTCTCCGTACTTTACCATTACCATGACAACTGTAAAGTACGAATAAATTATCTACACTATACCTATGTAAAAGTTACATAGGTGTGTATGTGTGCGTGTAGGGAGCTGGCTATATAAGACGAAAAAATCATAGACTAAATTGCCAGTGTTTGCCGAGGTCTTGGCTCCCTCATACCTTTCTGGTATATTGGCATAAACACGCAAACTGTTCTGTTGAACACCTTCTTTGTTGGTTTTACTCTCCACGACGTAAGGTATTCCACAGTGGTGACCTCGACGTGATTTTTTGGCCACGTCGTGGTGTCTTTCGGCGCGGTGCATTTATACTAAAGTGGCGCGGTGCGCTGGCGAGCAACTCGCTTTCTAATTAAAGTAAAAATAAAATTTTTCTTTAACCAAGAAATTTTATTTTTACAAAAGACACCAGGAGCTCTCGAAGGTGTTTGCTAAGTGGGAATTTACACCCCCTTCTAGAGTATAATTACCAGAAGGAAAAACAGCAGACCCTGGAAGGACATAGTTGGCCTCATCCACCAACTCCTCCACCTTTGACACATCAAAGAGAATTCGAAGACCTCAACCTCTCAGAAAATAAGAAGAGGAATAGATGTCCCGAACTTGAACGTCTAGGTGTGACAATTGACCAAAACGAATTGTCCACCAAATCTCTGAGGAGTAGAAATATACCAACTCCTCCAACAGATCAGCAAACACGATCTGCCCCAACTTTTGGCGAAGCATCTAGATCTTCCGAGACTACTAGCCAACAAGGTTCAATGGCACAACCAAACAAAAACCCACCCACAATGTCAGCAACCAGATCCTCACAACAAGTGCTAACCCCCGAGTTAATAGCCCAAGTCATACAACTATTAAACACACAAACCAAGCAGAATCCGACATTCTATAGACGGAGGATTGACATTCCAGAATTCCTCCCAAATGAAGTCGATGTCTGGCTGACCCTCCTCGACGGTAGATTTAAAACCGAGAATATTCAAGCCGACCAACGATACACACATATTTGTGGAGGCATGCCCCCACAAATAATAAGAGGAATTCCAAACATCATGGATTGCCCTCCGGCAGAAACCGATAAATACGCATGGTTCTGCAAACAAGTGAGAAACGTATTTGGCAAAACAAAAACGAAATAATAGATGAAATAATGGGTGGAATGAAGATAGGGGATGATAAACCCTCAATCTTCATGGCTAAACTACAAAAAAAGGCCGACCATTTAGTAGCCCCTTCGGTAATCTGAAACCAATTCTGTAAACAACTCCCTCAACATGTTGTACAGGCATTGGCAGCAGTAGGATCAACAATAATAAATGAATCCGCTGATCTAGATTACCTAGCCAAAAGTGCTGACAATGCACTGCAATACTCGAAGAACTCACCTTCGATTAGTGCAGTATCAGTAGAGACAGGAGAAATTGCACAGCTGAGAGCACAAATAGCCCAGCTCACTACACAAGTGCAAAACAACAACAAAAATAATAAAAATAGAAATAATAATCAGCGGAATAACCGGTCTAGAAGCAGACCCGATAAAAAAAGACAAAGCCGGTCAAGAGACCGAAGAACCGGAAATTCTCGCAGGGGTCAGAGTCCAACTCCCCCAAAAAATCAAAAATTTTCATCCAACTCTCCTTCTCAAAAATGGGATGAAAAGAACTGCTTCTTCCATAATAGATTTGGCGAGGCCTCCACCAAATGCAACAACAAATGTCAATGGTGGGGCAAAACCTACAAATCCGATCTGTCAAACTAAAACGAGGGGCCATCTATGAGGCCGAAGACCCCTTGGAAAAATACTCATGCCGCCTGTTCCTAAAGGACAGGACAAGCAGGAGAAAGTATCTAATAGACTCAGGCGCTGACCTAAGCATATTGCCACTAAATAAAAAACATAAGATACACACTTTGAAATACTATCTCCGTACTGTGAACGGTCAAAACCTTCCAGCATACGGACTTGAAACAATCAAAGTCAACATTGGATTACGAAGAGACATGACTTGGTCTTTTACAATTGCGGACATTCCAAACCCAATCCTGGATGCTGATTTCTTAGCTCACTACGGCCTAATCATTGACCTACAAAATGGCAAATTGATTGATAATGAAACAAAACTTTGTGTGGAAGGCAAAACACTAGTGTCTCAACTGGACACAGCTATTTCCAGTTGCAGTAAAGGCGACAAACGATTCTTACGGATTCTGTCAGACTATTCTGGAGTCACTCAACCATCAATTCGCAGGCACCCAACCTATAAACATGACACAGTTCATTATATAGAAACAAAATGACCGCCATGCCATGCTAGAGCAAGAAGGCTCCTGCCAGAGCACTACGACGCCGTACTACGACTGACGCCGTACTACGACTGACGCCGTACTACGACTGACGCCGTACTACGACTGACGCCGTACTACGACTGACGCCGTGACGCCTACGACTGACGCCGTACTACGACTGACGCCGTACTACGACTGACGCCGTACTACGACTGACGACGTACTACGACTGACGCCTTACTACGACTGACGCCGTACTACGACTGACGCCGTACTACGGACTGACGCCGTACTACGGACTGACGCCGTACTACGACTGTACGCCGTACTACGACTGACGCCGTACTACGACTGACGCCGTCTACGACTGACGCCGTACCTACGACTGAACGCCGTACTACGACTGGACGCCGTACTACGACTGAACGCCGTACTACGACTGAACGCCGTACTACGACTGAACGCCGTACTACGACTGAACGCCGTACTACGGGACTGACGCGTACTACGACTGACGCCGTACTACGACTGACGCCGTACTACGACTGACGGCCGTACTACGACTGCGCCGAATACTACGACTGACGCCGTACTACACGGACGCCGTCTACGACTGACGCCGTACCTACGACTGACGCCGTAATACGACTGACGCCGTACTAGAGACTGACGCCGTACTGACGGACTGACGCCGTACTACGACTGAACGCAGTACTACGGCCTGACGCCGTACTACGACTGACGCCGTACTACGACTGACGCCGTACTACGACTGACGCCGTACTACGACTACGCCGACGCCGTACTACGACTGACGCCGGTACTACGACTGACTGACGCCGTACTACGGACTGACGCCGTACTACGACTGACGCCGTACTACGACTGACGCCGTACTACGACTGACGCCGTACTACGACTGACGCCGTACTACGGAATGACGCCGTACTACGACTGACGCGTACTACGACTACGCCGTACTACGACTGACGCCGTACTACGACTGACGCCGTACTACGACTGACGCCGTACTACGACTGACGCAGTACTACGACTGACCCGTACTACGACTGACGCCGTACTATCGACTGACGCCGTACTACGACTGACGCCGTAATACGACTGACGCCGTACTACGACTGACGCCGTACTACGACTGACGCCGTACTACGACTGACGCCGTACTACGACTGACGCCGTACTACGACTGACGCCGTACTACGACTGACGCCGTACTACGACGTACTCCGACTGACGCCGTACTACGACTGACGCGTACTACGACTGACGACGTACTACGACTGACGCCGTACTACGAAACTGACGCCGTACTACGACTGACGCCGTACTACGACTGACGCCGTACTACGGACTGACGCCGTACTACGACTGACGCCGTACAACGACTGACGCCGTACAACGACTGACGCCGTACAACGACTGACGCCGTACTACGACTGACGCCGTACTACGACTGACGCCGTACTACGACTGACGCCGTACTACGACTGACGCCGTACTACGACTGACGCCGTACTACGACTGACGCCGTACTACGACTGACGCCGTACTACGACTGACGCCGTACTACGACTGACGCCGTACTACGACTGACGCCGTACTACGACTGACGCCGTACTACGACTGACGCCGTACTACGACTGACGCCGTACTACGACTGACGCCGTACTACGACTGACGCCGTACTACGACTGACGCCGTACTACGACTGACGCCGTACTACGACTGACGCCGTACTACGACTGACGCCGTACTACGACTGACGCCGTACTACGACTGACGCCGTACTACGACTGACGCCGTACTACGACTGACGCCGTACTACGACTGACGCCGTACTACGACTGACGCCGTACTACGACTGACGCCGTACTACGACTGACGCCGTACTACGACTGACGCCGTACTACTGACGCCGTACTACGACTGACGCCGTACTACGACTGACGCCGTACTACGACTGACCGTACTACGACTGACGCCGTACTACGACTGACGCCGTACTACTACGGCCGTACTACGACTGACGCCGTACTACGACTGACGCCGTACTACGACTGACGCCGTACTACGACTGACGCCGTACTACGACTGACGCCGTACTACGACTGACGCCGTACTACGACTGACGCCGTACTACGACTGACGCCGTACTACGACTGACGCCGTACTACGACTGACGCCGTACTACGACTGACGCCGTCCTCGTACGTACGACTGACGCCGTACTACGACTGACGCCGTACTACGACTGACGCCGTACTACGACTGACGCCGTACTACGACTGACGCCGTACTACGACTGACGCCGTACTACGACTGACGCCGTACTACGACTGACGCCGTACTACGACTGACGCCGTACTACGACTGACGCCGTACTAGACTGACGCCGTACTACGACTGACGCCGTACTACGACTGACGCCGTACTACGACTGACGCCGTACTACGACTGACGCCGTACTACGACTGACGCCGTACTACGACTGACGCCGTACTACGACTGACGCCGTACTACGACTGACGCCGTACTACGACTGACGCCGTACTACGACTGACGCCGTACTACGACTGACGCCGTACTACGACTGACGCCGTACTACGACTGACGCCGTACTACGACTGACGCCGTACTACGACTGACGCCGTACTACGACTGACGCCGTACTACGACTGACGCCGTACTACGACTGACGCCGTACTACGACTGACGCCGTACTACGACTGACCCGTACTACGACTGACGCCGTACTACGACTGACGCCGTAACCAACTGACGCCGTACTACGACTGACGCCGTACTACGACTGACGCCGTACTACGACTGACGCCGTACTACGACTGACGCCGTACTACGACTGACGCCGTACTACGACTGACGCCGTACTACGACTGACGCCGTACTACGACTGACGCCGTACTACGACTGACGCCGTACTACGACTGACGCCGTACTACGACTGACGCCGTACTACGACTGACGCCGTACTACGACTGACGCCGTACTACGACTGACGCCGTACTACGACTGACGCCGTACTACGACTGACGCCGTACTACGACTGACGCCGTACTACGACTGACGCCGTACTACGACTGACGCCGTACTACGACTGACGCCGTACTACGACTGACGCCGTACTACGACTGACGCCGTACTACGACTGACGCCGTACGACTGACGCCGTACTACGACTGACGCCGTACTACGACTGACGCCGTACTACGACTGACGCCGTACTACGACTGACGCCGTACTACGACTGACGCCGTACTACGACTGACGCCGTACTACGACTGACGCCGTACTACGACTGACGCCGTACTACGACTGACGCCGTACTACGACTGACGCCGTACTACGACTGACGCCGTACTACGACTGACGCCGTACTACGACTGACGCCGTACTACGACTGACGCCGTACTACGACGACTGACGCCGTACTACGACTGACGCCGTACTACGACTGACGCCGTACTACGACTGACGCCGTACTACGACTGACGCCGTACTACGACTGACGCCGTACTACGACTGACGCCGTACTACGACTGACGCCGTACTACGACTGACGCCGTACTACGACTGACGCCGTACTACGACTGACGCCGTACTACGACTGACGCCGTACTACGACTGACGCCGTACTACGACTGACGCCGTACTACGACTGACGCCGTACTACGACTGACGCCGTACTACGACTGACGCCGTACTACGACTGACGCCGTACTACGACTGACGCCGTACTACGACTGACGCCGTACTACGACTGACGCCGTACTACGACTGACGCCGTACTACGACTGACGCCGTACTACGACTGACGCCGTACTACGACTGACGCCGTACTACGACTGACGCCGTACTACGACTGACGCCGTACTACGACTGACGCCGTACTACGACTGACGCCGTACTACGACTGACGCCGTACTACGACTGACGCCGTACTACGACACGCCGTACTACGACTGACGCCGTACTACGACTGACGCCGTACTACGACTGACGCCGTACTACGACTGACGCCGTACTACGACTGACGCCGTACTACGACGGACGCCGTACTACGACTGACGCCGTACTACGACTGACGCCGTACTACGACTGACGCCGTACTACGACTGACGACGCCGTACTACGACTGACGCCGTACTACGACTGACGCCGTACTACGACTGACGCCGTACTACGACTGACGCCGTACTACGACTGACGCCGTACTACGACTGACGCCGTACTACGACTGACGCCGTACTACGACTGACGCCGTACTACGACTGACGCCGTACTACGACTGACGCCGTACTACGACTGACGCCGTACTACGACTGACGCCGTACTACGACTGACGCCGTACTACGACTGACGCCGTACTACGACTGACGCCGTACTACGACTGACGCCGTACTACGACTGACGCCGTACTACGACTGACGCCGTACTACGACTGACGCCGTACTACGACTGACGCCGTACTACGACTGACGCCGTACTACGACTGACGCCGTACTACGACTGACGCCGTACTACGACTGACGCCGTACTACGACTGACGCCGTACTACGACGACGCCGTACTACGACTGACGCCGTACTACGACTGACGCCGTACTACGACTGACGCCGTACTACGACTGACGCCGTACTACGACTGACGCCGTACTACGACTGACGCCGTACTACGACTGACGCCGTACTACGACTGACGCCGTACTACGACTGACGCCGTACTACGACTGACGCCGTACTACGACTGACGCCGTACTACGACTGACGCCGTACTACGACTGACGCCGTACTACGACTGACGCCGTACTACGACTGACGCCGTACTACGACTGACGCCGTACTACGACTGACGCCGTACTACGACTGACGCCGTACTACGACTGACGCCGTACTACGACTGACGCCGTACTACGACTGACGCCGTACTACGACTGACGCCGTACTACGACTGACGCCGTACTACGACTGACGCCGTACTACGACTGACGCCGTACTACGACTGACGCCGTACTACGACTGACGCCGTACTACGACTGACGCCGTACTACGACTGACGCCGTACTACGACTGACGCCGTACTACGACTGACGCCGTACTACGACTGACGCCGTACTACGACTGACGCCGTACTACGACTGACGCCGTACTACGACTGACGCCGTACTACGACTGACGCCGTACTACGACTGACGCCGTACTACGACTGACGCCGTACTACGACTGACGCCGTACTACGACTGACGCCGTACTACGACTGACGCCGTACTACGACTGACGCCGTACTACGACTGACGCCGTACTACGACTGACGCCGTACTACGACTGACGCCGTACTACGACTGACGCCGTACTACGACTGACGCCGTACTACGACTGACGCCGTACTACGACTGACGCCGTACTACGACTGACGCCGTACTACGACTGACGCCGTACTACGACTGACGCCGTACTACGACTGACGCCGTACTACGACTGACGCCGTACTACGACTGACGCCGTACTACGACTGACGCCGTACTACGACTGACGCCGTACTACGACTGACGCCGTACTACGACTGACGCCGTACTACGACTGACGCCGTACTACGACTGACGCCGTACTACGACTGACGCCGTACTACGACTGACGCCGTACTACGACTGACGCCGTACGACTGACGCCGTACTACGACTGACGCCGTACTACGACTGACGCCGTACTACGACTGACGCCGTACTACGACTGACGCCGTACTACGACTGACGCCGTACTACGACTGACGCCGTACTACGACTGACGTACTACGACTGACGCCGTACGACTGACGCCGTACTACGACTGACGCCGTACTACGACTGACGCCGTACTACGACTGACGCCGTACTACGACTGACGCCGTACTACGACTGACGCCGTACTACGACTGACGCCGTACTACGACTGACGCCGTACTACGACTGACGCCGTACTACGACTGACGCCGTACTACGACTGACGCCGTACTACGACTGACGCCGTACTACGACTGACGCCGTACTACGACTGACGCCGTACTACGACTGACGCCGTACTACGACTGACGCCGTACTACGACGACGCCCTACGACTGACGCCGTACA